>JAADXK010000536.1:0-20822 GCA_023337805.1 Globisporangium barbulae
GCCGAGGTTAACTCCTGCGCTGGCTCCGACGTTCGCATTGGCTCCGGCTCGGACACCGGTGTTCGCGCCGCCGTAGTAGAACGTTTCGGCGACTTCACTTGATCCATTTACACCAGAGAGCACAGCGACGCTGAGGACACACAGAGAGAAGAACTGCTTGCTGGAGAACATGATTGACTTGACTTGACTTGATTGGACGGAAGAACAGGGAGGGGACAGAGAGCCACGACTGGTGTGTAGTGGTGGTGGGGAGGACGCTTGAGCTGAAGAGCTGCAAATTGGAAATGAGACTTTGGACAGCGAGGCTATTGAACGTCAATGCGCGCGTGAGGATGAGTGACTCGATGGTGCCCTTCAACAGAGTGTTACCGGCATAGATACATAGAGAGGGCTCTGGTGCTCTGGTCAACTCACCATATGACGCGAGTCTGCCAGACAATGGAACACTTGTGGCTGTCCGTGGGCCGTCTGTCAGAGGCTCGTACCATATGGACCCTGAACATTTGGGTCCCTCCTCAAACGATTCACAGTCAACACATGGAAGTGCGCCCACCCTCTGGCCTCGTTGACTATTCTGACAGTGTGTATTCAGTAGGAGACAGCTTCAGAGCTGTAGAAGCGAGGTGACAGCCTGCTCGATGGCTCATGTGGCTCACGTGGCTCAAGTGAGGCTTTCGACCGTAAAGGACAATCACTCTATTCAGAGCTCTTATCGGCGCCTGAGCTCGTCGCTGGTCATCATTTTTTCGATCAATAAAAGCTGAATTGCTGTATGACTGAACGTGGTGATTACAAAATTGCACATGCACCTCAGCGGACTCTCAAAGGGGATCTCATGGTTGAAGTGAGCCTTACACCAATGCGCGAGTGGTTCTTTTACTCTGGATGTCCTCCCACATATCATGTTTGGTTGCTCCTTCTCGCGTCACCTAGAGCGCGATCCCCCTTCTGCATTCGTGGCTCCGCGATTGCCGAATCGAGCAACGCCCAGTTCTTTCCCGTCACGCAATTTGCTGCGGAATCGCATCGAGAAGATCAATCGGGCTAAGATTTTTCAACAATCTACGAAAAGTTGATCTTTTCAAGCCGCTGCACGGTCGTGTTTGAAGCGTAGATGACCCGGGTTTCCAGAATTTGCAGAGATCCTCATTACTAGCCAATCATGGTTTCCAGCTCTGACGCAGTTCACTTCAGGAGCTGACACTTTGAGGCGGTAGGACGCCTAAGCAACTGGGAACTCGCTTACGGCAGCGCGTTTGGGTGATCATGAAGACGATTATCCTGAGGGTCTGTGGTGATGCGGTTCTTGGTGACATCATGGAGCTTTACGCTTACATGCAATGGCTGAGAAGGGCACTGTAGCTCTCCCACAATTTATCTATCCATGGCACCTCGAACGAGGCAGCGTCGCCCCATTGTGGTGGAATAGAAAGTTCTTTCTTGACTTTCTTTCTTGGGGTCAGAGGTAAAATCACGGTAGGCTTGGGTCGAAAGCCCCCGCCACTCATGAACTTCTCCGTTTTTCAGAAGAATCTGGGCTTTGGATCAAAAATCGAGACGCGATGACTCGTCCGAGTTACAGAGAATGGGGTCGAGCTCTTCGGAATCAAATGGTATGAGCAGCGAGCTCCTCGAGGACCACTTTGTTGAAGCCTCTCAAAACGCGTTGAGCCAGCTCGACACACACTCAACGAGAACGTAGTGAACCTCACGATCCACGTACTTGCGCTTGTTCATCACTGCGTCGTGGCCACTGATGTCCTCGTGCGAGCCTGAGTTGAGGTACTTGCCGTTATTCCCCCCCACACTTGTGTGAAAACATCACTGGTAGCGAGCATACCGTCGACACACTGACACCGATCTTCATAGCGCCAAGGTTGTCGATAAGGTGCACCTCGAAGACACAATGCACGCTATCACCTAGAACGGCAGCAAGCAGCTCCATCGAGTCCTCCAGTAGTTCCTGTGAGTCGCCATGCGCCACAGTGACTGACCAGGTGCTTGTAAGCGGAAGCCACCAACTGTTCAGCGATTTTCGCGAAAGGCACGTACTTGGTCGGAAATCCCTTGGATGTGATGCGAATCGTCTTGTGAAGCCTCTCGTTGTCGTTCTGCTGCTTGTGCGAATCTTCGGTTGTGAGCCGCTTGAGGTTCTCAAAGTCGCAGAGCGTGCACATGTTGCCGCAGTTCTTTGAGTGTTTGCTCAGAATATTAATGGACAACATCGGAGGCAAACACACATACATCCACGCACCTACTCTCTAGTAGCTTGAGCTCGGATCTGCTACATCGGTCTGTCAAACAGAGCGGACAACATCAAGAAGCATCGTTCCATGCATGGTTCGCCTCGAGAAGCGCATGGACAGGCAAATGCGCCTTCTTGTTGGTAGCTGCGGCTTTCTTTTTCCATTGGAAGATCGAACCTCTGGGCAATAGATCTAAGTGATCACGCAGCGAGGCTCATCGCTATCCACTCTATCGAATTTGCACGCTCGAGGGGTTCAATTACATAATTTACATTCGTTCATTTCTTAATTTCGTACTCTTAGCAAGCCCTTTGCGATCTTCAGGGACTCAGCTTAGACCTCTGCGCAGTGGTACCTGCTGTCTTCTTCGCTCGCAAGCGTGATCTCGAGCGCTTCTTGGCGCTCGGCTTCATCTCGCGCCTGGCGTCCAGACGACCGACTGATGAGGAATCCCGCGAGCGGGTGCACCGCCAGTACGGCAAACACAATGCCCGTGGTCGAGTAGCCGACGACAAACGTACAGGCTGACAGCGCGAGCCACTGGAGTCCATAGAGCGCGAAGAATAGCGCGTTCGAGAGCAAAACGAGCGCGCGCGAACTCTTTGCGATCCACACGGCGGCTGCGAACGCGACGCTGGCGCCAAACGACGCGTACTGCACGAGGATCCATGCTGTGACGAGCGATGCGCTCAACTGCTGCTGGTCCGACTTGCCGCTCTTGTAATGGTCATCCGAGTCGATGACGAGCACTGCGATGAGGCTCTCGAGCGCAATCGCGAGGTTGAAGAGGCAAAGGAGCGCGCGCGTGACGCACTCCCGGCTGCGCGTTCGCCTCATGGATAACGCCGCTGTTATCGTACTGCTGTGCTGCTGGTATCCGCTGCCAATAGAGAGCTGGTTCGGAATGACCTGGCCACTCACTCATTCACTCACTGTAGCTGTGGCCACTGCGTCGCTTGGCAGGATCCGTCCCTTCTAGTCGGTTATCAGACGAATCGCTCCACAAGCATCTGGAACATCTTCTGGACCGCTCCACACTCGGTTCACTGCATGCTGGAGAGCTCGGTGCTGCTGAGCACTTTGGCGAGCGCGTAGACGGTCGTGCCCACGTGCGAGTGGTTGGCGATATCGAGCAGTGTGTCGCCCACGCCAAAGCAGTGGCGCAGCAGCTGCGCACACATGCTGGCGACCTCGCGCGCCACGAACACGAGCATAAATGCCGCTGCGAGCAGCATCGCGAGCGCCACGAGCGCCTGGTACGCGCAGCAGAGCAGCAGGAACGCGAGGCGCCAGCCCTGCAGTGAGAACTGCACGTAGTGCGCATACAGCGACACAACGCTCAGCGTCGGCCACGAGCACACGAGCGATGCCATCATCTTCGTGCCGGTGGGTCGTGCAGTGATGAGTGGTCGGTCAGGTGTCTGCTCTGCGTCGAATTGGCTTGTGGCGCGAGTGCGGGAAGCATTGGCTGGTGTCCATGGGTTGTTTGGTTAGCAATGCTGGTGCTGGCGCCATGGGGTTCGATATTTTGTTCCTGTTTATGGAGCTTCAAGTTGTTCAAATTAGTGGTGATGGAGGTGACGTCATGCGCTGCGTCATTGGCTGCTTCGATTACTCCACCTGATTTGCTACACTTGGTGTTTGTATATACGGAAGGACATCATTCGGAACCAGACGACGACGCATCGTCATCCAGATTATCATCTTCGCCTCCTTCCTCCATTCTAGGGCCATTCAACGATTCGACAGGTTTGTGACTCGAGTACATTTGATATGTCCGACACCAGGGGCACGATAGCATGCCAAGCCAATTGACCCAATTGACCCAGCATTTGGATTATGGGGCTATTGAGAAAACTGCGAAGCTGCGTTGCTTGAGCAACACGCGTTGGTCGAAATCCCCATTCTCACTTGAGAAGAGGCGGTTGACCTAACAACCTCAGGTCTGCCAGTTAGTTGAATGGCGAAGAATACTTCACACACTCGCCAAGACGCTCAAGCATGGGCCAGCCAGCGCTACTGTTGGTCTCGTCTGAGTCATTTCGGCAACAGCTGAGCGCGCAAAGGGTCCAAGACACCATTTAAGGCCATTTCGCTCACGATGCTGGTCGGTGCCGCGGCGAAGACGTTCTTGCTGAGCCTCCTGGCGTTCTTCTTCTTCCCTGTTGACCGGTACCTGAACCGTAGCTACTGCGGTGTCTACGCCTTCGCGGACAATGAAGACAACCTGAAGACTTCGCTGGCTATGGCAGTCACGTCGCTGTCGCCAGAACGTACTGAGCAGGACCGTAATGCCACTGGAATTCCAGCGATCTTCATGAAGCAGAAGGCACCGCAGGTGCTTCAGCTATACGAGCCCAGCGCGCTTTGGATCGCGATCAACATCCGCAAGTGTCACCTGCTGCGTGGCGACAGACTCGAGATCCGCGGCAACGCAGAAGGTACCAACCGAACGATTCTGATCACAGCCAAGAACGCGAGCTTGGCCGAAACTGCGTGGCAGAATGTGCCGTTCTGGGACAATCCGTTTCTGGTTCAGGGCAACACGGTGACCGTCGAGTACCTGCCAAGCCTGACGACCTTGATGCAGCCGTTGCCAAAGCAAGCGCGCGAGCGACCGGTGGTCGCCATCGACTCGTACATGTTTGCATTTCCAACAGTCTCTGGTTCAAGCGGCAGTGGCGTTGATGGGAGCGAGGCTTCACGTGGAACACCAGCTGCTGGGTCTGCTGCTGATATTCCTACGACTGTGGAGAGCATCGTCGGGAGCTCAAGCGAGATGAAACAAGCCGTTTGCTACAAGAAGAGTGCTCCAAAGATCTACGAGAAGGCGAAAGCTGTCGCGCGGCTGCTCATCACTCGACAGAATCAAGATCAACTGGCGATGATCCACAGCAGCCACGAGATTCTGTTCCCGACCAGGCCGCCGCGCAGGAATGTCGAGTATTTCTGCACTGGATGGCTCGTGGGTCGAGGTAACCACTTGATGACCAACTACCACTGCATCACGGATCTGCCGATCATGACCAGCGCGAGAGGTCAAGTTTTCAACCAGCAGCAACAGCCTACGACCAATGGGCAAGAAGGGCTGAGCGTGCTGAGCCTTCGCCATTGGTTGCGTGGCTCTTCATCCTCTGGATCAAGTTCACCTTCGTCATCTCCGGGTTCAGCCCCTTCATATTCGGCTTCTTCGTTGGCAGCTTCGGGCTCTGGGAGTTTGTCCTCTAATGGGAGTCTTGATGGGCAAACGGAAGCTACGGCGGTGAACTTCATGGCCGAGACGAAGACATGTAAGGAATCCGGTACACAGGGCGAGCAGACCGGCGTGATCGAAGCCACGAGCGCCACTGTGGTGGCAGCGAACCAAGAGCTGGACTACGCGTTGCTGCGTCTTGAGCCGAGCGATTCAAGCATCGACCTCGCTCGGAAGTACGGATATTTGACATTGCGCGCATCGGGCCCGGTGGACGGCGAGGCGATTTACATCCCGCAGCACCCGAATGGCGACCCGAAGGAGATTGCGACCACGAAGAACGGCCGGGCTGCCGTCATTCGCATATTCTCAGGCATTCACACTTTGATTACTGACTCAATGGCGGCGTCGTCGTCCTTTGGCTCGGGTTCGTCTTCGGCATCTTCGGACAACGCCACCACGCCTGTGAATAATTCAGTCAACATGAACGTGTATTACACCGCCGACACGCTCCCAGGCTCGTCGGGCTCGCCGGTGCTGAGCCAGAAGGACAACATGGTGGTCGCGCTGCACCACGCCGGCGGTTCAGCTTCGATCTCCTACCGAAACGGTGACTACGCTACTGGAGACAGCAGCAGCAGCTCTGAGCTGAACCTGAACGACTACAACTCGGGAATCCGAATCGATCTGATCGTCGACGACTTACGCAAGCAGAACGCGCTGCCGCCATGCGCCGTCGCCCCTCAGTCGTGTGGTAGACAGTCGAAGGACCCGTGCTGCAAGACGAAGTGGTGAGAGTGCCATGAGATCATGTGCATGGCTAAGAGATAGCAACTGGTTGGCGTGTCCATCGTGATTGAGGTGCATGCGTACACTAAGTCACAACTGATCATTATTAATTTTGAGATAAAACATGTGCTTTTGGCAAGCAGACTCAGGTTTTGCCAACTGTTACGAGAAACAAAAGCTGATACATGGAAGCAGAGCAGAAGCAATAATGCATGCGACGCCCACGAGCGTGACGCGGGCGGCACCGCCAACGGCGCAGCGCAGCCATCTGACGATCAAGTAGAAGATCACGATCATCCAGAAGGTGGAAGATCCCAAGTAGACGCAGGAGCGGCTCGGGCGGTGGGCGCAGGAGCGCTTCCAGCTGGCGTAGCCGCCCACGCAGGCCACAGTCTCCAACATCCTGCGGGCGCGCGAGCAGCTCATGAAGGCGAGAGTCTCACCCGACTTCTGCCGCGTGCGCGCGATCAAGTACCCGGCGCTCGACGCTGCCGTGCACTCGTGGGTGCTCAGCCTCGAGCGGAGCGGCGTCACGTACGCGGGCGATGACATCAAGGAGAAGGCGCAGCAGCTCGTGTCTCAGCTGCGGCTGCCGGCGGCCTCGCGTTCTCGAACGGCTGGGTGATGAGCTTCATGGAGCGCCACCAGTTGAATGTGAGGAAGAGTCAGCAGCAGCGAGGAGATGTGCCTAGCACGAGTGGCAGCACGAATGGCAGCAGGACCCCTGGTGCAGAGAGCGGCAGTGAGCCTTTGGCGAATCCGGCGATTGTTGACAAAAGGCTCAGTCTACCAACCACGCCAGTGCTGCGTCGAGAGGTCCCATACGCAGAACTGCTTGCATACTATACGCCGCGGGATGTGTTTGCGATGGACGAAGTGGGACTCTTGTACTGCATGGAGCCAAAGAAGAGCAAGTCGCGACGCGTGTCGCTTCCAGCAAACAGCAAGAGCAGAGCACGCATCAGCGTCGCGCTCGCGGTGAATAAGGACGCAACCGAGAAGCTCGAGCAGTTCTTCGCCGGCAATGAGAAGAGACCCACCGACGAGGCGCAGCATTACTATAATTCGAATGCGTGGGTCACAGGTTCGATCTTCCAGGACTGGGTGCTTCAACTGAACTGCGAGATGCTCGAGCAGAACCGTCACATCCTCCTGCTCGTCGATGACGTGCCGTCGCACGTGCAGCTGGAGCTGGAGCTCTCGAACGTCAAGACGCTCGTACTGCCGCCCAAGCGACCACACCCGTTCAGCGTCGGCATCAGCCGCACATTTAAGACGCTCTTCCGGATACAACACTTGGCGCACGCCATCGACTAAGCTGAGCAGGGAATAGAGAAAGTGTTTGAAGTTGAGCAATTCTAAGCGATGCGCTGGGCTAAGCAGGCGTGGCTGGAAGTGTCGCCTGACGTGATTCGCCATTGCTGGGACCACTCGGGGCTGCACAGAGATCTGGACACCGCGGCAGCTTCGCCCTCTACTGTGGACATCGACCAGGGCCTGGAGGACGCAATCTGCGGCTACCTGGCGCACCTCAACCTGCTGTACCAGGTCTTGATTGAGAGCATCTTGAGCCCCATGGGGGAAGACGATGTCCACTACGTCTACAATGACGCGACGATCAACGACCTCGTGCTGCGGAAGTGGGCTGGAAGACGCGAAAGGTGCGGCAAAAAGATGCCATGAGAGCGCAATGGATGGCCAGCTGCCACCGACTAAGAAGCACAGAAAAAGCGAAAAGCAGAGAGTCGAGCTGTACCGTGGCGTCATCGCAGTACTCGACGAAGTCGGAGATTGACGAGCACCTGCCCACGCGATGCAGTTCCTGTGTCGAAAGCAAGCCGCAGCTCGTTTCGAACTCAAGCAAAGCCAGGAGCCTCGCGAGGAGATCGTTCTTCATGAAAACACTGTGAACATCATGAATCCAGCGCCGCAGGCTCCTAGGAGTCCAGCAGTTGTCGAAACATCAGAGCAAACGAGCGAAACGCAGGATCCAACTATGATAATGAGATAGGTATAGGATTGGGTAATTCGGAAGCATGTGAAGCAGTAGTCATGAGCAACTGCGATGCGAGTGGTTCTTGAGTTGTCGGTGGCAGCAGCTCTGGCGCTGAAGGCACTCAAGCTTGATTCAGGTGTTCACAACCCGTGGCTTCGATGACAGCCTGGAATTACCCAGCACGACGCTGGCTTCGACGATGAACCGAACACTCGACCAGCAGCGACACAAGCAAACCCAGCTGCACATGCCCCGATCAAATCATATTATATAGGAGTGTTGTTGACGGAAGTTTATTTACTCGATGAAATGCAGAACATGTAACATACGGACTCGTCCAACACTATGACTTTGTGCTGTCAAGCTGCTTACGTGAGACGAAGGTTTCGGCGACCGTACGATGACTGCTTCGCTTCGCCCATGCCCGGAGAAGTCGCAGTACTTGATTCAGCGTCACTCTTGCTCACGTCTACCTTGTCACTGACGCCCTTGCTCTCGTCGGCCTTGCCGTCCACGTTCGCACTGCCCCCGACACTGCCGCCGCCACCGCTGACACCAGCACTGACTCCGCCGGACACGCCGCCGCTGACACCGCCGCTCTTGCTCACGTCGATTTTGCCACTACTGCTGCTTACAGTGCTAACTGGCGCATGGTTTCGTCTGACTGTTTGCAGTTGCACCGGCCTGGAGAACGGGGCTGACGTACCCTTGAAGAAGTGCGCCGATATTGAGTCCTCCAGTTACGTCAGTATTGGTAACGCCGGTGTCTGCGCCACCATAGTAGAACGTCTCGGCGACTTCACTTGATCAATTGACACGCGATAACACGGCGACACTGAGAACACACAACGCGAGGAGCTGTTTGCTTGAGAACATACTTGACGACTTGACTTGATTTGACGGGGGACGAAGGGTCGCACGAGGAGATGCTGACGGATAGGATGGGGGACTGATGACTTGTGCTGAAGAGCTACTTTTTGAGAATGAGCAGCAGAATTGCAGAGCTCCCGTGGACAACTCTGCCAGGAGCTACTCTACCACGCCTCGCTGTGCTCGTCAGTGTTCGCCACCAGTCGGCTCGTGCGCTGAAGTGTACGGTTCACATTTGCGTGCGTTGGGATCTTTGCTGTTGGTCATTTTCTCTTCCATGGCCAATTGATCCTTGGCGCAATGACAGAAAGAGCTCTCCATCTGTTAACGAGAGCAGATGCTGACACTGTGCAGACATTATTCTGATTATTGAACACCACCATCAAGCCATACCCTTTCAAAAGCGATAATTGGCAATGCCAGCACTTTCAAATCCAAAAGCGCGCGCTGCGAGCCACTCGTACACAAGCACGCGCGCACAAAGCACACCGTGATGGCACCACTAGCACCAGCATTTACCACTGCATGAGCGACGCGTGTTCGTCTTACTGACGCGCAAAAGCACGCACTCCTTAAGCACCACGCGAACCACCCACATCTCTCGCTCCGACAGCTTTGTGCATGGGCGGCTGATGAATTCAAGCTGCCACAGCAGCCTGCGGTGTCGACCCCGGTCCTGCTGTTCAAGAGCTCAACTCCCAGCACAGAGAGAACGAATCGCAAGACAAAGCAGCCAGTGGTGTGTGCTCGGCTGGAGGAGGAGCTCGTGCAGTGGATCGACAAGTGCGAGGCGCTGCGGCTTCCGGCGGTCACAGGCGCTACTGTCCGAGCAAAAGCGGACAAAATACGAGAGCGCATGATGCGCGACCCGACGACGGCGACGCCCAAGCTCGCACGGATGATGTTCTCTGTCGGCTGGCTGCAAAAGCTACAAAAGCGGCACGGAATGAAAGCGCGAAAAGTGCATGGTGAGGCGGCATCAACTCCAGCGACCGGCATTGACGCAGGTCGGGTAGAGCTCCAACAAGTAACCAGCAAATACAGAAGGTGTGACGTTTTCAACATCAATGAAAGTGCGTACTTCTACTGTAGCATTCCAGACTCGTCCATCTCAAGGCAGCGCATGTCGGGGCGCAAGCAACCAAAGAAGCGCATCGCTGCCGCGAATGCCGCGAACGCGGACGGGTCGTGCAAACTCCCGTTGCTTCTCGTGGGCACCGCAGCACGACCGTGTTGCTTTGGCTCGCAGACGGCAGCAGAGCTCGGCGTCGAGCACACAAGCTCTCATAAGGGCTGGATGACGACGGCGCTCTTTCGCGCATGGGTTCATCGCTTCAACGCCGACATGCAACGAGAGAACCAACATGTGCTGCTACTGGACAACGCGTCTTCCCATAGCATCACGGAGCCTCTGTCCAACGTCACGCTGCAGCTCCTCCCGCCAAACACAACAGCCCACCTCCAGCCGCTTGGCGCGGGAGTCATTCGCAGCTTTAAAGGTGCGATCAACGGGCTGCGCAACCGATACATCGTTGAGGAACTGGATGAGCTACTGGCGGGTGCTAGGCACGACGAGGCGGAGGAAGTGAGTGTAGCAATAGAGTCGCTGTATAATGTTGATGTATTGACAGCGATGCGTTGGCAAACGAGGCATGGTGCTCTGTCACAAAGAGTACCATTGCTAACTGCTGGCGGTATACAGGCATTCTAGATTCAGACATCTACGAGCTCATCGAAGCAGTAGAGACTCTCCGTCTCGCTCCAATGCCGATCTCGCAGTGATGATAAGCAGCAAGGAATTGCATCTGGTCGATTTCCAAACTTTAACTACGAACGCTAGTCACGTCGTGAGCATGTCTTTGAGTAAGGATCATTGCTCTGTGAGCTCAGAGCTGCGTCATGCGCGGTCGTTCCAACCCGGCAGCTCCCTCAACAGTTTCCTCTAACAATTAATCCCTTGTCAATATCAAAACCTCTGTCTTTAAAAAAATTATGGACCGAAAAACTGTTCAATATTGAGAATAATGTCTGTATATGATCCCTTCAATGGGCAACTTGCTAGTCAAAGAGATCGCGCTCGTACACTCCTAAGCTCAGCAGACACTCTCAGGCAGGAACACTGAGCTGTAGCCGGTACAAAACAAACCGAATAGTTCGTTGGATATTCAGTTGCACGGTAAAGATCGTGGCAGAAGGAGAAAGGTCCACTCTGAGGGGCTCCAATGCGAATGGGTTCAAGTGATCGTATGGTCACCTGCTTCAAGGCTTTTAGGACCCAATATTATTGAACGCTCTCGGAGAGATGCACACGCTGGTACTTTAGCAGAAATCCTTCTACACACACAAGTCTGACGCGTTCCCCTGATATCTCGTTGAGGCGCTGCCCAGCTGAGAGTCCTCAGATGCTGTAAGTCAGCCTTGCTCTTGTGTTGGGTTAGTTGTGTTCCAGCCCCAAAGTGTCTGTTCAAGGTAGCCACGACTGCACACGCGAGTGTCTCTCTGAATCTGGCTCTTGGATGTTGTCCACCTCAGACGAATATAGTCAGGTCCCCATGCTGTAACCATCATTGGAACTGGGATATTCATATCGCAAGCTCGCCATCGGAAGCAGAGTTGCATTGAAAACGCGATATCGTTGGAGTGCATCTAAAGTTCAGCTGCTGCCACTGAACCAATGCAGGCGAGAATGCAGCTGCCGAATACTCCTTCCATGCAAATCACAACATGTGTTGTGAAATTTCGTCATAAGAATCCACTAAAGCATGAATTTCTGACGTCTCATGGAAAGGGTGCAAAGTGGCGTCAACAACATTTATCCTTGCACAGCTAAACCCATGAGCTTGTTCAAACGAATATAGATGTATCGAAGACTTTGAGCAGCTCGACTCAACAAATGCCAGCTATTAACTATCGGAAACTAAAAATCTCGACTGAAAATGTTTGGGGACGGTGTTGATCTTGCTATACGCATTACACGAATACTGAATTCTTACTACGGATACACACACAATCGAGGAACAGAAAATGTTTGGCTGGAGCTTGCACCCTCACCGCCACAAGCCTAGTTGGAGCGCAAGTACTTTGCCGCCTTCGCATTGGTGGAGCTCGAAGCCGACGTCTTCACTGCCACGCCGTCCTTCCTCTCCAGAGACACGCTGACATCGCCGCCGTCGCTGCTCTTGGTGACGCTGGTCGTGTCGCTCGGTCCATTGGCGGGCACGGTCGCGGTCACTTTGCCATCGCTGGCGGGGGTTGACTGCGAGGTCGGGGGGAAGGCTGAGCGCTTTCGCCCTCAGTCGGAGAGGACGCTGCGGCGGTGGTAGTGGTGGTATCGGTGTTGGTGTTGGTAGTGGTGGCGCTGTTAGTGGTGGTAGCAGGGTCGGTGTCGGTGGTGCCAGTGATAGCAGTGGCGGTGTCAGTAGAAGTGGTGACGGCAGCGGTGGTTGAAGCAAGTCTCTTTCTTCCGTCCACACCGGCCGACGCTCCGACGCCAGCGGTTGCGCCGAGCCCAGCCGAAGCGCCGAGTCCGGCCGAAGCACCAAGTCCAGCACCAGCACCAAGGCCAGCGTGAGCACCAAGTCCAGCACCAGCACCAAGGCCAGCGTGAGCACCAAGTCCAGCACCAGCTCCAAGACTGGCAGAGGCACCAAGTCCAACACTAGCGCCAAGGCTAGCGAACGCGCCGACATCCATACCAGCACCGAGACCGGCGGTGGCGCCAACATCGGCTGCCGCAGCAGCGTCCACTCCAGCGCCAGCTCCGACCTGGAGCGAGCGACCCACATGTAGGTCGGCACCGTAAGCGACGTCGTACGACACCGCGTGCACACCTTCAATGGAAGGCGACGAGCCGTGGACACCGGGCGACAGTACCGCGACGCTTAGGATGCACAACGATAAGAACTGCTTGCTGGACAACATACTTGACTTGACTGGGTTGTTCACGTGACTTGACTGGGTTGTTCACATGACTTGACTTGGGAGGAGCAGGAGACAGAGAGACAACTGTGACGAGAATGCTTGGGAGCTTTTTCAAGCGGGCGGATGGCGGCGGCGATGAGAAGGCAAAAGGAGAGGAAGAAAGGCGCTTGAACTCGAGAGCGGCTTTTCGAGAATGAGCAGTCTGGAGCAGCATTCTTGTCCGTCGAAGGGCCAGCTCACGCCGGTAACGCGCGATCAGTCTGCCAAGTCTGAAGTATGCTCCCTATCAGGGGAATACCCGCAATGACTGACAGCTCTGCCCACAGGTTGACTCCGCATGGATCGCTCCAGATGGCTTCCATCCGTGGTTCCTTTCGTCTAGGGCATAACAGACGCTATGCTTGACAAATCAGACATGTTGGCAGTACGTATAGGCTCACGAGAGGATCCGTAGAGTCAGTGACTTGGTAGTGTGCATATTTACATCGCATCCTCACTGCGTAGCGCTTATACAGAATACTTTTGGGTCACTTGTCGCTCTGGTAATCAACCCATTCACGAGTTCTCTGAGATTAGGATATGCTTTCGAACCTAACCTCTACCGTTGGTGCAATCTTTCACAAGAAGCGCAACTGAACTACCACAAGGCATGCTCTAGGCAGTGTCTCCGTGTCGATATCAAAGAATCGTGTGCGTTACCACCGCTCGTGGCTCGTCTCTCATTGCAAGGCTCGCTTGATGCATACTGTAAGTATTACACAGCTATGCACTACGTGTCTGAGCATTCAGACTCGACCAGAAAGCAACATAATTTATACAAAAGCCGTTCATCCGATGGTCGCATCAAACGTCTTCATATGGAGCCTGGTCACGCAAATGGTTCTGCAGCTCGCGGAGCGTGCTGATCGTCTTCTCGTCGGCACCGGCGAAGTCGTTGAGCATCAGGATCACCGCGCGCACGCGGTCGAGCTTCTGCGCGACCGTGTACGAGTCGAGCACGCTCGCGGTCTCGAGGATCAGCTGGTTCTCCGCTTCCTCGGCCGGCGAGAGTTTGTCGATAAAGTCCTCGGGGTTGAACGTCTGATGCACCGGAAGGGAGTTCTCCTCTTCCTCGGTCGTCAGCACCTTGGAGTCGAGCAGCGGGTCGTAGACGCGCAAGAAGTCCATCTTGTACAGCAGACTCGCCTCCAGCTCGCGCTCGATCTGGTTCACCGACTGGCGCGTCTTGATGCGCTCCTGGAAAAGGTTGTGCAGCTGGAAGCAGTTGACGATCGTCTCGTCCGAGACGTCTTTCCACGTGGCGCAGATCCAGCGCATGGCCGTGAGCTGCGAGATGCAGTAGATGTTCGTCGGGGTCTCTGGACGCGACTTCCCTTCGTGGGTCCAGCGCTGGAGTTCCTCGGCCTGCTCGAGCGCGTGCTGCAGGTGTAAGACGCGGTACTTGAGCTTGAACGCGCGCGTGATGCCGGCGTCGAACGGCTGGAGCTTCGTCGTCGAGTTGGCTGGCAGGAACTGCACCTCGACGTTCGAAAGCTCCAGGCCCGTGACGACATGCGTCGTCGCGCGGTCGAGCAGGAGCAGCACCTTGCGGTCCTCCGCGCTCATCTTGGTGTTAAACCGCGAGATCCAGTCGCGGAAGAGCAGACCCGTCATCCACGATCGCTTGTTGCTGCGATAGTAGAACCCGTAGCTCTCGGCGGACTTGTCGCGGAAGCTCGCCGGCTGCTTGTGCATGCCGATAACAAGCGGCTCACGCCGGTCCGAGCCGTCGGCATTCGTGCAGAGCACGACCGTGACGCGCGCCGTATGCCGCTTGCTCGCGTCCGGCTCGATCTTGTAGAAGAGCCCGGTCTCTTGCATCGCATAGACGTCCTGCACGCTGTAGCTCGCGATGCGCTCGCGAATCTCCTGCACGCTATCCACAGTAACAGTAGCAAGAGTAGCAGGCGCGATAGCAACAGGACCACCACTGGTTGACACATTCACAGGTTCATTAGGCACAGCCGCTGCCACGGTCTCACCACCGTCCACCAACGACGCCTGGTCCACCGCCGTCGCCATGGTTGCGATCGCCGCGGTGCTCGTCTTGGCGACCTTGCTCGCCTTGCCAAAGGCCTTGAAGGCGTTGAAGCCGTGACGGTCCTTGAACGACTCGAGCCAGCCGCCAGAGAAGCGCATCTCGTGCGGCGCGATGGCCAGTAGCGCGCAGAAGACACCCGCCTGGGCCTTGATCAAGTCATTGTAGATGCGCACGTTGCGCGCCTCGCACTGCACGACCCAGTTGGCAAGCGCCAGGTCGAGTTCTGGAAAAGCGACGCTCCGAATGCGCTTGCTCTCGAGCGCGCGCGCGTCAAGCGCCAGGATCGCGTCGGCGTTCTTGAGAATGTCCGAGATCGTCGACTGGCCGGGCGCCTTGACGAGCGCGAACTCGGTCTGCGCCCACAGCCGCAGCTGCTCCTGCGTGATCTTGGGCGACGCGCGCTTCTTGAGGCAGATCGCCTTGCGCTGCGCGTAGTCGAGCTGCCCGGTCTGGTACACGCGCTTGCCCGCCATAACTCTTGCGCTCGCCGGTGCTCTCTCTACGCCGGTGGGGAGCGAACAGCAGAGCGAGACTGGCCCTGTGCTGGCTGATGGCTCTGTAGGCCGGTTGGGTGGGTGGCTCAAGTGATATCCATACCGACAGCTAGATGCGGATTCGCATACCCTCTCGTACAGTAATCTTCACTTGCACAAGTGAAACTCTAAACATTCACAAACTTTCAAGTATGCATAAAAGGGTCTAATACGTTTATTTTTCAACAGTAGAAGTGAAATTGAACATTTGAGTTCCTTTTAGACATCCTCTTTCTACGCATAGCAATGCATTGCACAGATGAGAAAAGTAAGTGAAAACTAAATTGGTTCGTGAAATTTTGAAATTACATTTTGAAATTTCACATTGACAGCTCACTCTAATGCCGTCTTGCCGCACGCGCACATATGTGTGCAGCGGCGACGTCGGCAGCACGCGCGAGCGCTCACGACAGGGAGCGCCTTCTCGTGCGGATGCAAAGCGTCTACTAGTCTCACCAAGTCTCGGTATTCAAAAGCACGTTGAGTTGCTGCCGTCGGCGCCAGCGGAATGGATGGACGAGGGCAGCGCATATCGAGACGACATGGGCGACGTCTGCCTCCATCGAGACTCAATCAGCAAGCGCCAGCTGCATCGGTGAAGAACCGAGAGCTTCACCACACTGGCGGAGCTAGGAGCATGTATCAAATGCAGTCGAGCTGGCTTCAGATACCCGTCCGACCGAAGCTCGTTTCCGATGCGAGTGCCACATCGACTGCGGCATGCAGGAACGCGTTCAAGCCACACGGCCGATATCGGATGACATAGCGCGCATCGTGTAGGCTCATGGACAGCTCCCAGAGATGTACAAGACGAAGACGATGGGTTCGTGCTGCTACAGCGATACGCTCCACGATGCGTTCATGAAGCGTCCGGTAATTATGAACACGCTCTCCGAACTCGTGGTCGTAGCACCCGCCAGCTCATACGTAGCACCACAGAAGAAGCAAGCGAGCTCCAAGGGAGCACACCGACATGCAATGGGGAAGAAGAACGCAGTGTTGAAGACTTCAAGCTCAAGCGAAGCGCACGTGGTCGACAATGGACGCTTCTTTTGCTGCTCAATGCTCAGAGACGTCTATTGTGCTTCGAGACGGCTGAAGAGAGCAAGATCGATCGCTGAACGGAAACGCGTGGCTGAGTGTCGAGCAGTAGTCGCCTCATGGGTTGGCGTCTTATGAGTGGCGAGCGATCGACTCCAAGGACAGCAGACTTGCAAACTTGCAGACGCCCGCGCCAAAAAAATTGTCACTTGCGGCGTCGCGCTCACGTGCTTCCATTAGATGTCACCCAACGTGAAGTGCGCGAAAGCACATCTCGAGTGAAATTTGAAGACACGAACGGCACCTGCTTCCGGAAGACATTCAGCAAGCACCAGTGCCACGAGCCACGAACCACGCGATCGCATTGTCGATGGTGGCAGTTTGTCAAGTCGCTGGCACCATTCACTGCGCACACGCTCGATCCGATCTCTAGTGCAGCTTTCCGTTTCTTCAAGCGTAACGTCAGCTTGAGCAAGAGCAACTCGTTCAAGCCACACCCGCAAGTCAGCTCCTGACGTTAAAGGATTCGTCTCGTGTGTCGCTGGGAATCATGAGAGGAAGCGCATCGACAGTACAGCAAACATCTCAGCAGCGCTGACCCGCTCACGAAGCATCGGGAGTCACTTGCAGGTGCTCTCCATATCTGTGTGCTACCCGGTCTACTGCATCAACTACGTCGGCAATGTGTGTAAGTGCAGGCAGAGTGCCCGTCTGTGATCTGTCGTCGCTGTGATCCTCATTCAGGCTGCTGACCCGTCTTTTTATATGTTCCCCTCCACAGATTCACGCAAAGAAGGCAAATGAAAGTCACAGACGACGACCCACCATTACAGCGATCCAGACGTGACTTTTAGACCGGCGCAGAAGAAAGCGATGAACACACCAGGGCTCTTGCAGCGAATCGGGCTCACAGCGCAAACGAGGGAGACGCGAGGAGTGAGAGCCGCTTCATTAGTTGAGAGTCCGTCTTGAATGTTACAAAGCAAACGAACGGCCTTGCAGATCTTCTGCGATGTAGGCGGAGGTACACGGGACAAGTGTCGCTTTGATTGCTGTCGTCGGCGTCGATGCGAAATGTCCGGGAGGGTACCTCAAGTGAAGCGTGACGGTGCGGGTGGCTGCTGATTCTGACTGACGATCAACAATGACCATCATAGCTGCTTGAGAACGCAGCGGCGAATTCGCCTTGAACCACTACGCGAAAACGAGCGTCTCTGCTGACGCAAATCCTCATGATCTTCCTCCCAAGGTTCGTACCAATTGCTCAAAGAGGCTTTTGATCACGGTGCTCGTGCAGGTGACGAAAGGCTGCCATTCTTCATGATATCAGTTAGCCGTGCTCCATCGGGTGCGATGGAGAATGTAACTTACCTTCAAGACGATCAACGCGAGGTTGATCGGATTCTACCTGAGCGCCCTGAGTTCCATCGCTGGTAAGATTTTTCTGCAGACGATCGCGAAATGCTGAACAGTGGGAGATCAGAGCTAGTCGCGCGGTCACTTCTGATGCCAAAGCTTCTGAAGCAAGTGAGGTATGTAAACTATGTGTACATACGTTGCCAGGGATGAGTATTTGTACTGATGTGACTGACTATGGCGTCTGTTGTAGCTGGGCGAGCAGTTTAGTGGTAGCGTGACTCAAGGGTGCGAGCCTCAAATGGCACCTTCCTGCGAAGATCCTGGTGCGACTCGCCTATAAGCTTGTTGCAATACGTCTGCTGCAAGTTAAAGAGAAGGGTTGCCACCGTCGTGAGAATCCAAGCATCCAGAATTTCAGAAATGATTCAAGTGTGACCAACGACTCGATTTCAGCACACTGGTGCTCCTTTCGTGGTGGCGAGTTATGGATCAACTGAGAGATCGTGTAGAGATCCAGCAGAGAATGAAGCATTGATCGTGATTGCCGACGAAGACGGATGTCGCCAGCTAGATCCAAGTATTCAGCTGAGAGAGTTGCTGCGAGTTGAGCGCCAAACAGTGAATGATGCAGCTCATGTGCTGAAATCCGAGAGTTGCAAGCCCGCATGACGACGTTATAGGTAAGTGCTGTGCCATGGCTTTGTGATTCTTGCGTGCTTTGTGTTCATTAAATATGGCAGAACTAACAAATGCTGAACGTTCTTGCCAGGATCGGGACGAGCCAAGCGTGTCGAGAGGAGAAACTCGAGCTTAAAGAAGCTGTATCCAGCGACAATCGAACAGCTGCACCAATGGGATCGGAATGAATAAGCGTGGCAGGCACCGAACAGGAAGACAACGGTCGCCAGCCTCAGTCAAATCATGCATCCCCAGTCTTGAGAGCCGTTCTCGTACTCCTTCAATTTCGTCTCAAGATGATGAACCTACTGTTGGGCGCTTGTGTAACAAGCTCCTCTCGAAACCGGCTGAGGAAAGCTGCGTTCGAGTGGGTGGAAACGATGCAGATCTGGACAAGAGGGTGCTCTGTTGCTGCCGTCCGTGTGAGTGCGGGTGCAACATACAGCAACGGACTGAATCTCCTTATACGTGCTGCCGCGATACGGGAGCTGTGCATCCGACTACTTCCTACCAGTGATCGCCACGGCGGCAGACGAATCGCGAATCACAAGTACATGGAGATATTTGGCGCTATCTTCATCATTGGTCAATCCAATCTGAGGTTGGCTGCGCCTGGTTCAGAAGGACGACATGCAACAGCCAGCATTCTTGATGGTCGAGACCCTGAAAGCAGAGATACCGACGCACATCGAGTTGCTTCCAGACATATCACTAAAGCGTCAAATACAAAGGAGACTGTGTCCTGATTCTCGAGCATCTCGGTGGTTACAGGGAGATGACAAAATTGAGTTTTGATGTATCTCAAGGCGTCGAGGCGAGGTGGTGCTGCGAATCCTGAGACGAAGCGTTTTGCGCCACTCGAATGCACGACTGCGAGTGCAAACCTCGAGTCACTGCTGGTGACTTCCTTCTACGAGAGAGATTTGCGGATGTCTGTGTTGTGGGAAATCGCGCGTGCCGCAATCCAGGGCGTCGATCGGCCAGCGAAAGTTGGCTTCCCTCTTCTGAGCGAGGTTCAGCGAGCTCCGCTACGACAGTGTCGTGCACCTGCGCCAACGGAGATCGCAACGGCCAGTTTGACTCGTCAAAATTTCGTGCCGCAGTGCTGTGATGTGGTACATCCAAACTCATGCGACGTGATGACAATGCACCATCAGGCCTCTGTTTCTTGCGAGTCGGATTGGAACAAGATCACTCCTGCTGGGAATACTAGTTTGACCCACGATGCTCGAATCAGCACCAGTGCTAGCATCTTGGGTCAATGCTGGACGCATGTACGAAATAGCATGATAGTTCGTTGTCTACCTCAGTCAGCACCTAGGTCTTCGATTCGATTCACTTCTCAGATCGACGAGAGATCAAGTCGGGACGCCTTGAGTGTGGTGCCTATGATGAAAGTCGTACGCTGTAGAATGTCGCTCCCATGCCAACACTGTGCATCGCATGTAGTTCGGATTGACTGTCAGTTAACACTTGATCAATCTTCCACCATCCACCCAGTATCGATGGCACCAGCGGGTTGTGAGCGAATGAACTAGGTTATGCAGCACTACTAGCAACAACACCAAGTTGGAAACGTAGTCAAGTGCTTGCCCATATCGCTTGGTGGCATGTGCGCGATGGTTCAATGGAACGAAAGGGGGTTTGTTTGCTGCAATGTGGACATCGCACGACACTCAATGAGATGATAAGAAGATGCTATGTAAAAGTATGTGACAGTCGTCAAGGAGCTCATGGTTGATCGACAATCTAGCTCGTTGGTGTTGTCAAATTGCGGCAATTGCAGTCATGTACACATACGGACAAGCAAGCATGGCCGGACATCGGAGACGCCCACCAAAATGATAACAAAAGTGTAGCTCTTCAGCCGTGAAGCCATTTCACCAATAAGAGATTTGTATTTCAAATTAGGCCATTTGATTGGTAGAATTTCTCATCCTTGTGCGACAAAATTTTCCCGCGCTAATTTCATCCTTGCAGTCTCTAAAACTGATCTCTTCTCGACTCCTTTATATTTTCCTTTTGTTTGCTTTCATTTTGCAAGTTGCCATTTAAGCATTATGCCTCGAGAGCCACCACGCTCATACAGCATCCGCTCTAAGCGAGCAGCGCTTGA
>JAADXK010000537.1:0-20781 GCA_023337805.1 Globisporangium barbulae
ACGTGGGCGGAGATCGGCGCCTGTGCTTTCAGATAAACGCGAATGAACGGAGCATTTTGGCAAGTTGAGTTCGAATCGATCGATACCCACGCGTCCCTTTCAGCTCACCAACCTTGAGATGGAAGCTGCGCACTCCCGAAGGTGGCGTCTTGAGTGTGAAACATTCGAATGAAACCGTTGGCTGCACTGGTAAACGATACGAAAGCAGCCTTGTCGATACCGGTAGTTGGTGTCATGATATCCGACTGGCGCCGCCTTCGTGCCTCTGAGGTGACTCGAGCAGTGTCTTCCACGAGACCCACGTGCTCACGCGCACTCCGTATTCAAAAGTGATGCTGCAGGTGAGTTGCTGTCTGTGTGTTCGCTGAGAGAGTGGCTGAAGTGATTCATGATGTTGCTGGTGTCAGTCGTTGACTGCTGAGCTTGTCACGAAATCAGAAGCGTCTTTCTAAGATATGTATCCAAGGTTGCCATATGTAGGTGGATGCGTATAACCAAACACTACAAGCGCAGAAGTTACGTCACGCGTGCGTCTGTGCGCAGATTTTGTCAGTGCAGTTCCACTGGATTTTCCAGCAGCAGACGGTAGATGGCACATGCACGCACACATGATCATGCACATGATCGCTTCTTCGAATGAATCACGCGAGTGATCGTTGTTGGCGCAACTTCTGGTTCATGGTCACTCACCAGTGACCAGTCACCAGAGGCTACCAATAGCAGAAGCGCTGCGATCTTGTCTTGCGCTTTTCGGCGGCAACGCCAGAAGAAAGAGCGAATTGGACCACGATCGAGAGTGGAAGATCGTTTTTTGAGTTCGAACGCACTCGTGTCAGCCAGCACAAGTGGCTCGAGGAGGCCACCACGAGGGATCCAAAAGATATGGCCGCAAGAACATGAGTGGTGGTAAAGTTTGATTTGCGCACAGGCAGGTGCTGCTGGAGACGCGAGTGGACGCCATCGTGCAATCTCGAGATGGTTTCTTGCTGAAGCGGTTGCGACAGAGAGGTGTCACGCCCGCCCATGCAGCGGAAGCAGCATGCGTGTGTGATGCTTTCGTGTGAAACACTTGCCGAAAAATGGGAGCCATCGAAAGTGACTGATCCTCAAGAGCAGAAGAGCCATCATCGACGCGCGTTCCCAGCTGCTTCCGCGGAGGATGGGTAGGGTGGTAAATATGTTTTTTACCGCAACATATTTTACCGCTCCAGACTCAAAAACAAATCTTGTCAGTTTGCATTTTGATCGTAGAAACTCTCATATCCAGTGCCTGGATATGGATATTCAAGAATGGATAGATTTTCCTCCGCTCCCTTTGTGATTTATGAAAAACATTCATCCATCAATAAATGGTATTGGACACGCCTCTCAGTCCATATCCATGCCGGGGTAACCATGTTCTCCATACAAATGCTTACGTAATAACGATCTTAACGGACGTGAACAGCCTTCCCGTCGTTTAGACCAGACAGTGGGATAATTCTACGCACCTGTGCTCGCCACACTGCAAACCAGCAAGATGAGTTCTTCTCACTCTTCAACAACTCGCTTAAGCACAAATGAACCCAAAGAAGAAAGCCCAGCCCAACACTAGCATGCAAAGGCGCGTGCTATATCATCAAAACCCAAGGTACAGCCGCAGAGAAGGTTGCGGTTCTCGACTGGCATCATAGCAGCGGACGCCGCCAAATGGACGCGCTCTATCAGGTGGGGGCAAAAGCAAACGAGCATGTCGGACTGTACTCGCCAACGCCGAGTCAAAAGTTATTTGCGAGAGATTGTTCTAAAAGATGCATATATTAGAATTTGTATGCTGCCTCAATACACCATCTCAGTATGGACCAACATCGGGACATGGCAGATACATTTCGCAAGGTAGCTTTCGTTCTCTGAAAATTTACAGGAGTTTTAAGTATATCATACAGATTTGAATATATTTTGCGCAAAGAAATGTGAAAGAACGTTCTTAGCAGAAAAAGAACGGACGCAGACGAGCCACTCCCTCTCTTTCGACGCACTCGTTGGTTCGCCAGCCATGATCGCTCACAGCAGCATGAAGAGCTCTCCCATTTGACGACAGCTCTCCAAGCCCGCAGGAAGGAAGGATAGCGAGCAGCAAATAAATCAGTGGTAGCGGCGATGGCGAAATGGCAATCCACCTCCTCCTCCTCTCCCTCTTCTGAGCAGCAGACGCAGCCGCCGGCGCCGAACAACAACAGTGGCAGCAGCAGCTGCACCACGGGCCGCCCGCTGCTGCTTCACCGAGTGCGCAGTGGGAGCCTCAACGCGCTCGACAAGCCGCCGATGCGCGGTGCGGCGGCCTCGTCCACTCCGACGGCAGAAGAGGACAGTGACGATGACGAGCAGCAGCGCGCGGAGGAAGCGTGCGAGAGCCCGAGTAGCATGACGATAGTGGCGGCCGCCATGGCGATCCCGCAGTTCCGGAGCTGCCACGCGAGCAGCAACCAGGCGAGTGGTGGCGCCGGCAGCGGCGAGTGGCGCGTGCGAAGGAGAGGACGCAGTGTCAGCGATAACAGCAGCTGTAGTACCAACAGCCTCAGCAGTATCAGTAGCAACAGCAGCGGCGTCAGCATTGACAGCAGCAGTGGCTACTACAGCATCGCCGGTCGACCGTCACTGCAGAAACTCAGCGCCGACGTGAGCGCGTTCCGGTCCGGATCGATGGACTCAGACGACAGCATGGACGGCTCACTGCTCGGCTCGGTCGTGGTCGCGCCGGCGCTGCCACGGCCGCCGTACCCGGTGGACCCGTACCATTTCTACTGCAAGCCGTACCTCGCGACGGGCTCCGTACTGAGCGATATGACGACGCTGCTGAACGACTGCGACGTCGTGTACTCGCTGCACGCGTTCAAGTGCAAGTTCAAGTGCGTCAAGTACGTGCACTACAGCCACGTGGAGTTCATCGCGCGCGTGTACACGCACCAGAACGCGTTGCTTGTAGAGTTCCAGCGCCGCAGCGGAAGCCTGCTGCTCTGGGATGGTCTGTACAATATCCTCTACCACAAGCTGGTCGACCTCGTCGACTCAAGTGCACTCGCGTGTCCCCAGAGCGGCGGCCAGAAGAAAGTGGGCGTCGTGCGCCGCGACAGCCTCAGCGCGCAGATCTGGCGCACGATCTCGAGCGAGACGCCGTCGTCGGGCGTCGAGGCTATGAAGATCATGCTCACGTCCAAGTACGTCGACGCGCAGCGCGAGGGCTGCTCGGGGCTCGCCGTGCTCACGGAGGACGCGCAGAGCTCGTTCTTGGTGGCCAAGCACGACCTCGTGGGTGCGCTCGTCTCTGCCGCCGAGTCGGACGACTTGGACATGGCGCGCTGCGCGGTCGGCGCGCTTGCCAACATCTCGAACGCGATCGGGTCGTTCTCGAGCCAGCAGGTCGTGGACGAGACGGTCGAGCAGGTCAAGCGCGCGGCCAAGGTCGTGGTCGAGCGGCTCGCGAAGACGAGCGACACGCACTTCTCGCTCGAGTTGCTGCGCGAGTGCGCGCGCGCGCTCTGTAGCTTCGGGAAGATCTGTCCGCAGCAGATCATCGCGTGCGATGGTAGCGCGCGGCTGCAGCTCCACGCGGACCACCGCGACGCGCAGCTCGCGGCGCACTGCCGAGAGGCGCTCCAAGGGCTGCAGCTCAACGTGTAGAAAGAAAGCTTTAGTTCAGCCGTGAAGCGCAGTTGTCCATATCCAGCGGATCCTATTTAACATGAACGTTATTTTTCTTTTTCATTATCTTGCTGGGTCCTCCAACTGTCCACACCACTTGGACATTTCAGTATTGCATGACTGGCTAGCAGACGTCTAAAGCTAGAGCTAAACGGCAGGTGCGACCGAGTTGAAGTGCTCGCCCAGCGTGTAGTAGTGCAGGTGGTACGTGAGCTGCAGCGGCTGGCGCATGGCCGTGAACTCGTCGCCCATGGAGATCACGTCCGACTCGGCCGAGAAGACGTGGATCGGCGTCTCGAGCGCACACGCGAGTGCGCGCAGCTCGAGCTGTCCACCCCAGTCGGACGTGCTGATCACGCGATCGCAGTACTCCTCAAAGAGTTCTGCAAGAGAGACAGTGAAGTGACCCAGAGAGATGGACACTGTTAGCCACTGGTTGATCTATGATACAGCAAGGCGCCACGGTGTGGCGTACCTTGACTAGACTTGTCCGGGTCTTCATCGAGGGCCAGGAACGGCAGGTAGTCGTCCGGACGCGCGCGCATGTAGGTGCCCGTGAGGCGGCGGAGGTACTTGAATGCCGGCTCCTGCTCCATGCCAACAAGGAGACAAATAGAGAGCAGTGTTAGGTATCAGCGATATGCTGATAAGTGCGTAGTAATAAAGAATGGAACGGACGTCGCTGCTGTAAGTCATGCTCTGCTGCTTCATCTGGTCCGCGACCGCGTGGTACATGCAGTGGCCGTCCGACGGGATGTCCTTGATCACGAGCTTGAGCGGCCGGAGCTTGCTCAGGATGATGTCGGCCTCGATCTGGCGCTCGCTCACCGTGTTCTTGTTCTCCTCCTCGATGCGCTCACGGCGCTCTTGCTCCTGCTTCTTCAGCTTCTCCTAATCAGTGGTTCACATGTCAGAATTCCAGATTAATCGATGCACCTGCAAGCACGGCTTGAGTCAATCAACGTACTCGTCGTCGCTGGGCTTTCGATGGTCCCTGAGGCTTCGTCGGCGCGGCGGCGGCAGTAGCAGCAGCAGCAGGCTCTGTCTGGACTGGAGCTTGGCTTTCTTCAGGCTCGTCTGGCTGTTTGTCATAATGAACAATAGAGTAAACTAATTGCGTTGAGCTTCTCGTTCAATGTTCTCGACAACAGCCACAAACGTAGAGACAGCTCACCTCAAGATTCGCGAGCTCTTCCTCGTGGCGTGCCTTCATGTCGCTCTCCATGCTCTGCACCTGCGCGTCCGTGTCCTTCTTGCTCAACTTATCCTTCTTGGCCTTCTTCTGGAACGCCTTGATGTCATTTTGCAGGTTCTGAGAGGAGAAGAACGAGCGAGCGAGCGCATCAGTTCGTCAGTTCAGCGCACCACGGACCAAAGCAAACGCGCACTGCAATAGAAAAACGCACGCGCAGCTCGAGCTTGTGGCGCTGCTTCATCTGCCCCGGGGTCTCATTCTTGCTCGCCATCGCGGCCGAAGGTGATGGCTGTCGTGTGTGGCAAAATTGGTTGTGAAGCTAAACACAAAACTCTCATATTCAATATTGTGACATGTCATTATCACCAATTAAGAATCATAAATTACATATCTAGACTCCTTTTTATCTACTGGCCCTATTTTTTTTACATAAATAGCTTCTTTAGTGCTGAAAATCTCGAAAGAATCAACCGTCGAGTTGGGCGTGACTTTGTTCATCATCACGAAGAACGAAGGCGAGAAGCGCCAAGAGCTACAGAAGCTCCGTTGGATCCACAACGTAGAAGCAGCAGCCCAAAGACAGCAAACCACTCCAGCAGCATGCACCAGCAACCGCCGCCACAGCAGGAAAGCGAGGCCGTGTTTCCGCGCTCCAAGGCCGTGATCCTCATCGGCGGGCCGAACCAGCAGGGCAACCACTTCCGCCCGCTGAGCCTGGATCTTCCAAAGCCGCTCTTTCTCATCGCTGGTCGCGAGATGCTCTACTTCCACGTCGAGGCCTGCGCGCGCGTGCCAAACCTGATCGAGATCCTCATGATCGGCTCGTACGACGAGGGGCTCTTCACGCGCTTCTTCGACGCCATGGCCAAGCGCTTCAACGTGCAGATCCGGTACCTGCGCGAGACCAAGGCGCTCGGCACGGCCGGCGGTATTCGGTACTTCAAAGACGAGATCCTTCAGGGCAACCCAGCGAGCCTCTTCGTGCTTCACTGCGACATCTGCTGCTCGTTCCCGCTCAACGAGATGATGCACTTCCACCTGCGCCACGGCGGCAAGTGCACGGTCCTCGGCAAGCGCGTGTTTCACGACGAGGCGCTCAAGTACGGCTGCCTCGTGCAGGACCCGCTCACAAAGGAGATCCTGCACTGGGCCGAGAAGCCCGAGACGTTCGTGAGCGACATCATCAACTGCGGCATCTACCTCTTCGACGTCTCGCTCATCGAAGTGCTCATCAACGTGGGCAACGAGATCAGCCGCCAGCGCCTGCGCAGCGAGTCGCGCGCCGAGGCGAACATCGAGTACGACCTCAAGAAGCTCTTCCCCGAGTTCAACAACCTCAACAACCTGCGTCTCGAGCAGGACGTGCTGCTCCCACTGGCGGGACAGGGCAGCATCTTTCTGTACGAGACGGGCGACTTCTGGTGCCAGATCAAGACGCCTGGCATGGCGATCACGTGCTCTGAGCTCTACATGCAGCGTTTCCGGTACACGAACCCGAGTGCATTGAGCTCGACGGGCGGCAAGCTGTCGCCGCAGATCGAAGGTAACGTGGTCGTGGACCCGACCGCGCAGGTGCACCCGACGGCCAAGCTTGGTCCCAATGTGAGCATCGCCGCCGGAGTCACGATCGGCCCGGGCGTGCGCGTGGCGCACTCGATCATCCTCGAGGGCGTGACGATCAAGGACCACGCGTGCGTCATGTTCTCGGTCATCGGCTGGAACTCGATCATCGGTCAGTGGGCGCGCGTGGAGGGCCAGCCGCCGAACGCGTCGCAGATCCGCGTCAACTCAGCCGAGACGGCGCTCGTGCGCGACGTGACGATCTTTGGTGTCTCGGTCGTCGCAAACCCAGAGATCATCATCCGCAACTGCGTCGTGCTTCCGCACAAGACGCTCACACAGAGCTACCACGACGAGATCCTCTTGTAGGGAGGGAGGCTGTGGTCAGTCGAGTCAGTGAAGGTAAAATGAGTGGCTCCGAGACGACGCCCTCACTCATCCCAGAGGTTGTATGACTGGAGATTATTATCAGTAAGTACCAACAACGACTACAAGCACGCAAAGAATGAATGGCCAGCGCGACAGAGACTTATGTAATGACTGGAGTGAGCTTGTGTGAATGGAACCAGTGTCGGATCGTCGCAGTATTTGTCACTCCATTGCCTTGTATTAGTGTGAGTTCGCGGCTCAGCGCCACACCTCGCACGAGCAGCGAACGGTCCGTAGTACGCGTCCCAGTGACTGGCACCGATGATAGCGCACTTCTCGAGCCACCCAAAGTCGTGCTCATCGAGCTCCTGGGTCGAGAAGAACAGCACGAGGTCGTACTCTCCCGCGATGGTTGCTCTGGGGCGCTCAGGCGCTTCGAATGAGTGGCTCTCGTTTGCGCGCTTGAGCTGATGGATCTCGTGGAAGGCGCCGCCAGAGGTGTCTCGGAGACACACAAATGCGGCCCCAGTTGGTTGAAAGCGAGATCGTGACACCGATACATCAGACACAGGGCTCATATTTGCGGCCATTCTCGGTAAGACCGTTTGTTGGAAGCAGATCCATCTGTATGAGACCGGGCTGCATTTTTCTTGCAGCTCTTGCGAGAAGAGATCGTGTCATCCTGGAATTCCTCTCCAGCTAGTGGCGCATCGCTTTTGATTAGACAGCAAACTCCCGCCCGCTTCCGTTGCGCGTACCAAGCCGCTGCGAAAGCAGGACGACGCGTTTGGTTGTTGTCGTTGCAGCTCTCCGCTCTGCGACTTGCCGCGAGTCGCACTGGCGACATTACAGCAGCGCTTGCTAGTTGCCGAGGGCCGCGTCCATTCTAGCTCATGCGTTCATTCGTGGACATGCATGCTGATGTTTTGTGTCGCTTCGTTTTTGTCAGTGCAACCATCGTGACTTCCATGCAGTCATTTTATGCAGTTGTAGTCTTGGTAGTCCAATGTGTTAATCGGTTTAGAGAGGGGAGAAGCCCTCTTGCAACGTAGTTGTATCGCGTGCGTGAGTGTGGATTCATTTGCCCCAATTGCAAGGAAGAAGGCAGTGCAGGAGCGGCGCGCGCTCTCTCTTTGTCTGCAGGTCGGCATCAATTGGACGACGTCATGCAGTTCACGGAACTGAGCGAGCTGAACAAGGTGGTGGGCATGATGCGCATCGCGTCGTGCAACAGCCCGACGTTCCACGACCGGCAGGACTCGGAGGTCGACCGCATTTTTAACTCGTCGCCCAAGATGGAGATGCAGCTGCGCAACTCGTGGATCGACAAGATGGCGTCGTTCAAGCCCATGACCACGTCCAACGGCAGCAGCAATGCAGCCGCCAAGAAGACGACTTCGACGGCTGCAACGGCGAATGGCGCGAAAGGCGCGAATGGGGTCGCAGCGGACGCCACGCGCGCGAGCTCCAAGAAGCCCGTCGTGGATGAGAGCGACACGCGCGCTGGCAACAAGGCAGAGAATGGTAAAGACGCAGCGAATGGCGGTGCTGACGCTAAGCAGCGCCGGATGTCGACCGCGACGGGGAAAGCCGCGAAAGGTACGAGGCACGACCAGCTCGTAGATGTGTGTACATGAATACTCACTGACTTGGTTTCTTTACGTTTATGTATGGATGCTGGAATAGACGCGAATGGTGACGCCAAGGATGAGAAGAGCGGCGACAGCGCCAAGAAGAAGGACGATGGACTTCTCTTCGAGAAGGAAGAGGTGCAGCCGCTCTCTTTCCACGAGGTGTCACTGCTTGACAAGATTCTCAAGGGCTCATCCGTGGCGCTCGGCCCAAAGCCCGTGATGATGGGCGGCGCAGAAGGCAGTGCTGTGCTCCACCTGACGATCTACTTGCCCACGAGAACAGAGATGAAGATCGACGTGCGTGGCTTTTGACTTTTGGACTGGGTATGTTCGCTTGTGAGCTTGTTATTAACCGCGCTTGCGTGGATTTCTTTTGTCTCCATGTAGCTCTACGACGTATCGACTGTGGACGAGTCGATCCAGGAGATCTTGCGGAACCACCAGGCGAACAACCGCCAGCCTCCACTGTACTACGGTCACCCGGAGTGCTACGAACTGCGGCTGCACGACGCCGACGGGTACCCAGACGAAGATTTCCCAGGTACAGAGAAAGCGAGGGCTGAATGATATTGAGCTGGGCAGTATAAGTTGTTCCTAACACTCGTCGCGTGTATATTGCAATAGCACTTGACCGATCGCGCAAGATCAAGAACTTTGGAGATGCGGGGGGGCACGAATACTGTCTCTGCGAGCGACCAGATGCTTGTCCTCCGTCGGGAGACGCTCCTGGAGGTACGTGTGAGCATCATGCAGTGCATGATACTATGTTATAAGGGCTGAACTGTTTGTTTGTGTTTGTCTATATTGTGTAGACGCAAGTGCTGCTGCTGCGAGCAGAGTCGAGGCGCCTGCTGCACCAAAAGCACCGGCAGCGGGCGACAAGATGTTGATCAAGATCTACATGTACGACTCTATCTGTTGCTGCGGGTCGTTTGTTGCCCTCACTTATCTGATCAACTACTGATACTGTTGTTATGTGCCCTGTGTTTACATCACCAGGCCAAAGAGCGACGACTACACGGTTGTCGCTATTGACGGCAACACTATAGGTCAAGATCTCCTGCCGACGCTCAACAAGAAGCATCGCCTGCAGCTATTCCAGGACCAGTACGTCCTGAAGATCAGCGAAGCCGAGCGTGAACGCCTGGATTTGGCGAGTGACGAGATCGACTTGCAGACCAAGCTCCGTCCACTCAACCTTCACGAAGTCACCCTCGCGACCAGTACGCTTGCAGACAGTTCTTTTTGTGTTGACTTTTCGATGTCGTTGATATGATCACGAGGGCCCTAACTCTTGCATTTCTGCCGTGTTCGTTCACCACAGAGCAATATGCAGATGCGCCTCAGATTCCGGTCACCGTGACGCAAACGGTGGAGGACACTGCGAACGTGGACGGCCGCGCACGACCGCCACCAGAGACGTTCATGTTCAACGACGTCACGGCTGCGATGTTCAAGGAGTGGCGCGTGATCAAGAAAAACAAGTACGGCAAGAAGCAACAGCGCATGCTCGGCGTCGACCAGCACAAGATCTACAACCGCAAAGTGGGCGAGCGAGTCATCAAGTCGCGCAACACCACGAAGATTGTACGTTGCGACTTCAATCAGGCTTTTGTGCAAGGATGTTGACAGATCGAGACTTACTACTGTCACTTTTCGCGTGCGTCTGTCGTTTATTTTGTAGGCCGAGCGACCGATTACGAGTGTTGTGTGGGTGCGCTTCATGACGGACCCATCAGACTTTCAGATCTACTTCAAGGACAGTCTGGAAGAAATCATCACCGAGTTCACCGCCGAGTCGCCGTACGAGTGTGGTACGTTCTCACCTTTTCTGTCATTATCACGTTGCTCTTGGTGCACGTTCTCTTTTGTGCTTGGTGTCTTGACAATTCTTTTGCTTTGCTCACTCTGCAGCGGAGATCGTCGCGAAGCTCAAGTACATCCTGTCGAGACGAAAGCAGTAGGCACAATACCAGCAGCCTACTGTCGCCAAGCAAAGTTTAGTACGAGCTGAGCATGTTGTGAGTGGCAACCAGTTTCTTACTGTAGATAACCATTTTCGTGAATGCAGAGCAATGGAAAGTCAAGAGGCCGCAGCTTTTGAATTCAGCATGAGATGAAAAGAAAGAGACAAACAAGAGCGAAGTGTTGTTGCAGGTGAATTGTTGTTGCGGCGTCTCAATTTTATTCACTGGTTTACGTGTTTTCAAGCCTGGAGCGCCACCGTCGAGAAAGCAGCAAGCGCGAAGCCAATCACTCGCGTCGTCAGCAGCGTCGTCTCCAGGGCCGCAGCCACCGCTAAGGCCAAGAAATGGCAGCAGCAGCAGCGCGCGGCACGAAAGCAGTAGGGTATTATCCCACGGCTTAGACCTTGAAACCACGCGACTTTCGGCGACCACGCGCCTGCTCGAACTTGCGGCCCTTCGAGCGGACGTATGGCTTGACGGCGTCGTGGGTGTGCACCGAGTTGACGGTCGACTTGTGGCCGAAGTGACGGTACACCTCACGGGCAGTGCGGCGGCCACGGAGGAGCACAGTGTTGGCACCCTTTGGCGCGCGGAGCGCGAGCTGGTCGAAGCTCAGGCACTCACCGCCGGCCGACGTGATGCGAGCACGGGCAGTCTCAGTGAAGGTCAGAGCGACAACCGAGAGCTTTGGCACGTTGAGGAGACGGATATCGTCCGTGACGGTGCCAACGACAACCGCGAGCTTGCCCTCGTGTCCCTTCATGTAGCGAGCCACACGAGCGATCGAGATCGGCGCCTGGTTGGTGTTCGACTGATACAGACGACGCAGCACGATGCTGTTGAACTTGGAGTCCGTGCGACGCGCGAGAAAGCGGTACAGCTGTGAAGAAGCATGGCAAAGAAAGAGGGTGCAGGTGTCGTTAGCTATCTGCTGGTAAAGGTTGCTCATGATGACAGCACCATGACTGGAAATGGTGAGAAGCCGGATGTACTTACGCGCACGAGCAGGTTCAGGTAGACATTCTCGGACTTTGGCGCCGAACGGTTCTTCTTACCGACGACCTTGCCACCGGCAATCAGATCGATACCCTGTTACACCAAAAAACGCAAGAATGTCAGCAATGTGGCTCGTTTAAGAAGTCGCTTATGCTGGCTGGCGGCTGGGCAGAAGGTGGGGAGGCGGGAGGATCTCGACAACAGCAGCGACGGCAACAGCAATCGACAGGGACAGGATCACTGAGAGGCACCGATTCGACGGTCACTTCGATGGCGGTTTGGGAGTCTGTGCAGCGCACTTGGCCCTGATCGTACCGGCATCATGCGGAACAATCTGAAGCTGTCCAGGTTGATCGCTGTGCTGCTGCGGGCTGAATCTGCAGCTGGCCTGACCTGACTGCGCTTCTCGCCTGCCAGTGGGATCGTCAATCGTGACGCTATCGCTTTTCATCCATTGCTGTGGGACTGCTCGACAGGAACACTGCTGCATCGCCATCGTTGCTCGTAATCCACTGTCTCCTGTTGCTGTTGCTGCTACTGTCATCGACCGGACATCGCCGACAGAGAGAGAGAGGTCGAAGCCATCCGCATCTCGCCATCAATCGACCACCTGCCTGTCCGCCCACATGCAGGCAGCGAGAGCCAGCCAGCCAGTTACGAGAGACGCAGGGGCTTACCATTTTTTCGTCTTAAAATTGAAACTTGACGAAGACTTTGCTGCAACAAGACTGGTTTCGCGGCGCTGCTCGCACACATCGGGCGCGGCCATTGGGTGGTTGGTTCCCAGCGCTCCGCCTGGACCGCCACGGTCCAGTCTTTTTCGCTTTGCGGTCCCGCAGTCTTTTTCGTACCATTTGGTTGGACCGCGGTGAAACATTCGTACTTGTGCGGATTTGGTGAAATTTCACCAAATGTTTTGAAAATTCAATTGGCCAGTATTGGGGTAGAGTTTCCTACAAAATGATAAAAAGGAGCGAAATCCTGGCGTGTCCGTTAGTCAGGAGATCGCGATTGTATGGACACGAACCGCCGCTCTCGCACTTGTTCCATCAACCGCTTATCTTTCCAGCTTTGGCGCCTCGGATAACTCATTTTTGCTACTGGCATGTGGAGGAAGTTCAGATCTGGCACAGAAATTTTCCTAAATAATGTCCTAAAAATAGTTTCATTCTTAAATTATTGGACATACTAATATTCTGTGCTGACATACAATACCTGATACTATATAAACCACCTCTTTCTGGTAACCCGCACAGCTGTATTCTATTCTACACTTTTGATTTGTATAGAAGATTCTATGAAGACGCGCGAGAAATACAAAAGGGGTTGAAATTTGAGCCCGGTTTATTGTTACCCGCGCGCGGTGCTAGACTCTCAATTACAAAGAAGAAGATTAGAATAGAATAGTGATGCACAATGTCGCGTTTAGGTTCAAAGTTTTACATATTTTTCAAAGAGGTTATTGTATTTGTTTCCGTCATGGTTGAGAGAATCCATCATGGCTTGTCCGTTTGTGCGTTTGTGTGGAGATGCCCAGCCATTCTTTCTGCATGAGCTGCTGCGGCTGCGCTCGTCATACTTTCTAAAGCTTTCTCTCGTGTTGTACTATCAGAGAAGTGATCCATAATCGAGTCACACTTTCCTGAAGCACGCTTTAACTGGGTCATTTTGGAATGATGGGGTTTCTGCGAATCAGATATCTGTAAAAGAATTTCTACCAATAATGAAGTTGTATTTCAAGTACAGAAACGATTTGATTGAGTACGAATCCGCTTTTGACGCTGAAATCATGTGGTGCACACTATCAAATACAGGCCTATCAAAAATAGCCAACCGCCAACCGACCCTTTTAAAACAGCTTGCCGTTTGTGTCGATCACATGTACCTCTTTATATACCTTACAAAGAGCGACAAAATTGCCATCGCTATTCTATACATTTACCGTGTCGTTTTCATCAACCTTCTGTCCAATAGTAAGAACCTATTGCATGTCTATGAAGTGAGCGAGGCACGTGCCTTTGACAACCATCGACACCGTCGTCGTCATCAGCGAAAACGCTCTACGACGAGCAGCCTCGCCATCGTCGCCACTCCAGCAGAGCTCCATACGACCGACAGCGTTCACCATGACCACCGCCACTGCTGCTGCTCCTGCCGTTGTGCCTCTCACGTACGTCCTGCAAGCCGCTTGTGCTGTAATCAGACTGCCATCCATCCACTCACTCGATCTGATCACGATGCAGACAGAAGCAGGTGCCGCTCTCGACGCTGGACCCGGCGGTCGCGCACGAGTTCCCGATCGTGATCGAGCGCCAGAAAGGCATCGACATCTCGGCGCTCCAGCAGCGCATCGTCGCGGGCGGCGCGCAGCTTTGGGACCCGCGCTCGCAGAAGGACAATGTGCCGATCCAGCGCGCGGGCCATGACAAATGGGGCATCGGCAAGGTCGTGTTCATCTTCTGCGACGACTACATCAGCCGCGTGTACACGTTCCCTTGGTTTCACGCGTGGAAGCGCGAGCTCGAGCCGATCTTCGCGCAGATCCAGATCCCCAAGGAGCGCGTGATCCGGTGCATCCTGGCGTCCATGCCGCCCGACGCCGACATCCCCGCGCACCACGACACGGGCGCCTGGGTCGCCAAGTCGCACCGCATGCACATCCCGATCTTCACGGACGCTGCGGCGATCGACTTCCAGGTCGGCGTGAACGAGCAGAGCATGGCGCGCCACGACTTCCAGCAGGGTCACCTCTACGAGCTCAACAACGCCAGCAAGCACAAGGTGCACAACCACTGGACCAAGCACCGCGTGCACCTGATCTTCGACTACGTCGAGGAGGACTACCCGCTCACGCACCTGAATTTGACGTCCGACATGGTGCTGCACCAGACACGCCGCACGCTCGACCTGTCGACGGATTACGGCTCGCGCCCGCTGCCGTCCTTCATGGTCATCGGCGCGCAGAAGGCCGGCACGACGTCGCTCTATGACTACATCACGCAGCACGATCTGGTCGTCTCGGCCAAGCGCAAGGAGACGCACTACTTTGACTGGCGCTGGAACAACGCGCTCCCAAGCAGTGACACGCCAGAGGGCGCGGCCGCACACGAAGCGTACTACCACAATTTTTTCGAGAAGGACGTGCTCATGAAGTGCCCGTCGCTTATGAGCGGCGAGGCCACGCCGAGCTACCTGGTCGGCGGCTCGCTGGTGATCAAGCGCATGCAGCAGGTCGTGCCGCACTGCCGCAAGATCCTCGCGATCCTGCGCAACCCTGTGGACCGCGCGTACTCGCACTACTGCATGACCGCGGACACGGAGGGCAGCCCCGAGCAGCTCCGCAACCGTGGCCACCACCACCTGAACGGCCGCAGCTTCGAGCAAATCGTGGACGACGAGATCGACGAGCTCACCAAGCTGGGTGTGCACCCCGACATGGACTTTGACGAGCTCGACGAGAAGGTTTTGAGCGCGAGAGTGAAGAACGTGACCCACGGCGCGCACTCGTACGTGCTGCGCGGACTCTACGCGCTGCAGCTCAGCGGCTGGATCCGCGCCTACAGCGCCGAGAACGTGCTCCTGCTCACGCTCGACGAGATGAAGACCACCGAGGGGCTGCACGTGAGTACTTGGGTTGGCTTGCGAGTTTATTGACCTCTGTCATGTGATACTAACACTGTTGTTGCTGTTGTGATTGTGACTATGTCTACAGACTACGATGGCCAAGGTGTTTGACTTCCTCGAGCTGGTGCCACACCGCATCGAGGACGCGTCGGCTAAGAACACGCGCAAGTACGAGCCGCTGTCCGCCGCCACGCGTGCGAAGCTCGCCGCCTTCTACGCGCCGTACAACAGGAAGCTCAACGAACTCTTCGGTCGTGACCTGGGCTGGTAGAAAGTACTGTAGAGATGGATGAATGACTGGCTGGTAGAGCTCCGCGTTCATTCAATTGGCGGCTTTGCCTTTGTCTTTTTGAATAGAATCTCCGTCTCGGTTTGCTCGTTAAAGACCTGTTTATGCAGCTCCATCGTGAGCTTCTCGTCGGCCAGCTTGGCGTGCCGCTGCGCCATGCGCGCGTGCTTTTGCTGGCTCTGGCAGAGAAAGAGCGTCTGCTGGAGCTCGCGCACTTGTTTCCGGAGCGACTCCTGGGTTCCCGAGACCGCGAGTGCCTCATATTCGCGCTGGAAGTGGTGCTGCTCCTGCTCGAGTTGCTCGAGTTTCTGCTTTTGTCGGTTGATCTTCTTCTCCAGGTACTCGCACGCCACTAGTGACGAGCCTGGTGGCTTTGATGCTGAGGCTGAGTCCACATCCTGGCGCTCCTTGAGCACTTGTATGGCGATCTGGAGCTGCGTGAGCTCCTGCTGCGCCTGGTAGAGTGCCCAAAGCTCCTCTTCTTCGCTCGAGAGATCCAGTAGCTGCGCCTTCTTCTTCATCTCCTTTGCCACCAACAACTGCTGCTGAGTGCCACCAGTTTTACTGTTCATGCGCTGCTGAAAAGCCTGTTTGGCGTGCACGAAGCGCAGTTGGAACGTGAGTTTCTCGACTTGGTCGTCGAGCTCCTGCTGCTTCTGGCTGCAGCTTCTGAGCTCCTGACTGTGACTCTGCTTCTCGGAACTGAGGCTTGCGGCCTCTTGCTGCAGCAGCTCGAGCTCTTTTCGCTGCCTGGCTATACTCGCAGAGCCCTCCGCTGAGGTATCACTGTCCTTTGTGGCATTGGTGGTCGTAGCCTTGCGCTTGACACTCTTCCCAATGCCACTAGAGCCACTGGTTGCTGTCGGTATAGCCTCGGCTGCTGACCGTAGACAATTGCACAGGTGCTGGTCCTTATTGTTAAGGATATCGAGGCGCGTGACCGCCGTCTTGTTACTAAACATTTGCGCGCGCAGCTCCGCGAGCTCGCTCTGGAGCTTCAGGACCTCGTCAACCACCGCATTCTTTTGCTGATACTTGGCCTGCGCGCAGGCCTCGAGGAAGTCCTGTTCGCGCAATCGCTGCTGCCGCCGGTCTCGCGCGAGCAGCTCGTCCTTGTCGAGCGCGTCGAACGCAATGTCGCTGAACTTGGGAAGACACTGTTCGCCACTGGTGCATTTGGGCTCGTCCTTGAGCACGATCGCGTGCAGACGCTTCTCCATCGCGCGGTTCTCCTGACGCACCTGCTGCTGGAACTTGGCGCGGTTCACGCTCGACGAGGCCTTGTGGTCGAGCTTCATGGAGCCGTGCTGCGGCACAGGTACCTTGCTCTTGGCCTGCGCTTTGGCCTGGCCCGAGCGGCGCGCGCGGCGCTGGTCCTGCCACTCGATGCGCTTGGCAAACGCAAGATTCTGCTGGTCGATTTGCTTCTCGAACCGGCGTCTATTGATGTTGCTGCTGCTCGTGTGGGACGGCGGCGGAGCCTTTTTCTTCTGATGTTGTTTGGCTTGGGCTGAAAGTGTCTTGGACGAAGCCAAAGCCTTGGCCTGCTGGCGCTGGCGCTGGTGGTCTACTCGCTTTGGTTGCGACGCGAGAGAGCGCGCGGAGGCTGTTTGCGCTAAGCCACGGTCCTTGGTCGATAATGAACGTGTGCTTTGACTTGTGGTTCTGCTCGTCTTGGTGATTCTTTGCTTGTTGTCGGTTGCGAACGTGGGTTCAAACTCAAACGCGACCACGATCACAGGCGCATTGGCTTCGTCTTCATCATCGTCATCAGAACCGATAGCGTTCCTAGCTCCACTTCCAAAAGCAGAAAGCGGCTTGCCCTGACGAGTCTGCAGTGGCAGGCGGCGCGAAATGCACGGTGAGGCGTCGTAGAGCACGTTCTGGAGGATGTCGCGCAGTGGAAGTACCGCCTGGCCGATGAAATCCGGCACGTGGCGGCCGCGGCCACTGGCTCTGCCAGTATCATCGTCTTCTTCTTGGTCTGCTTCGCTGTTGTCGGTCGAATAGACGGAGAAGAGCACGTCACCACGGAGCTGGAGCCACGCCGGTGGCTCTTTTGGTGACGTCACAGGCGGTACGAGCTGCATCTGGAACGCACCATCGGCTTCGTCTTGCTCAGTAGTGTCGGGGTCGTTCCACACGGGGTGGCTGGATGGCTGGGCGACTGACGTGCTCGCCAGCGCGTTCTTGCAGCGCAACATGACGTTATTAGCGCTTCTTGAAGCTCTCTCTGCGCCCGTTGCGGCCTCGACGAATGCGATCTTGACGAACGCTCGCGGCGGCTTTACCATCTGTCTTGTTGCTGTTGTGTGGGCGCTGGGAATGCTCGGTAGGTGATTCGCACGGAGCACTTTGCCGTACAAGACGCCGCGGATCGGAAGGTTAACGTTCGCACGCGACGCAGTAGTAGAGCTGCGAGCGCTGAGTGCGCTGGTCGGTACTGAGCGTGAGGTCAGTGGCGGTGATGCAACGTGTCGACCAGAAGAGAGTCTCTCGAACATGATCGGCACGTCGCTCATTGCGATCGATTGCTCTCCGTCGTCGCTGTCGCCTCGCTGCTCATCGCTGTGATCCTCATCGTCGTCGTGATTGCCTTGAGCTGCTCGTGTGGCCGCAGCATCAGCCAAGTGGATTCTTTCTGCATCGTCTGCATCTTCATCGCTAGCGCCACTACCGTCAGTATCACTAGACTCCTGCGTGCGCTTGGACTCGCCCTCACCGTCCTCCTCTTCGTGGTCGTCGTCGTACGCGTCAAATGGGGATGCCGGCGGCTCCATCATCCGCGGTGCGTGGCCATCTGAACGCTGTCTGAGCTGCTGCTGCTCGTCCGTGTCGTCATCACCTCCACTCTCGTCACTGTCATGACGCTGTTGCTGCTCGTCGCTTTCTTCAAACTCAACGAGCTGCGCGGACGCCTCCCAGCGCTCGTCGCCGTCGTCGTAGAGCACAAAGTAGCCCTGCTCCTCGTCCGCATCTTGCACTTGGCCACTGAACCACTCGTCCTCGTCCGCCCAGTACACGCGCACGCGCTTGCCTACAGCACTGCTGCGGATCATCCGTGTGGTCGTCAAATGTGGACGAGCAGAGCAATAATGGGGAGCTGATGATAATTGCATTGCGCGTCGTTTCGCGTCCTTTGCTCTCAAAAGGGTCAAACGCGCTTTTCTCCTGTTCTAACAGGCTCGCACCAGTCTGCGGGTAGATGCATAGCACAATCACGCGTCTCGAGTTCCAAGTGACGACGAGCGCCGCTGCAAATGCGGATGCGCCGGTTGGCGCGATGCGCGCGAGCCGCCATCACCACGAGCGTCGCTCACGCGAAGATGAAGACGAGGACGACGAGGCAATTGTCATTGAGCGCCTGCCCTTGGCGCTGCTGCCGTCCAAGTTCCCGATCGACTCGTCACGCTGCGCCAGAACCAGGCGCACCGCGGCACGTGCTGGGCCTTTGCCACCGTCGGCTTCTTCGAGCAGTCCTACCGCCAGAACGGCTGGCTCGCCGAGGGCAAGTACGTCGCGTTCTCCGAGCAGGTACGCTCGCGTTGTCTAGCTTCTCGCCTATGTATCCACACTTTGCTAACGCTCATGTCGTCCTTCGCAGGCGTACAGTGTCGAGAACATGAAGCTCTGCACGAGGCCAGTGGACTCGCCGCAGCAGAAGGTGTGCGGCGTCGCGGGCGACGCCGTGTGGAGAACTCGACCGAGGGCGGCGAAGTGCCCGTACTCTACTACCTGCGCGAGGGGCTGCAGGAGTCCATCTTCCTGTAGTCGGTCAGCAAGTACTTTGAAGATGGCGGTAACGACACGGTTTGCCCGGGCATTGAGCCGGCGCGCGAGTCCAACCCGCTCAAGTTCTTTGCCAAGGTACGATGTCGTACATGCACATTTGTTTGTATGTTGCTGGGCGTATAAGGCTCGCATTCTTACTTTCGTTGCTTGTGATGGTAGAGCATGGAGATCAAGTACGAGGACATGGCGGTGCGCGAGCACCTGTTCCACAAGAAGCAGGCCATGCCGCTGTCCACGCCTGTGGCCATGGTCACGCACTACTACCCGTGCATCGGCGCGTTCGCGAGCGACCTGCACTGCCAACCGGAGTACTACACGCTGTGCCTGCAGGAGCTGACCACGACCACGTGCTGCTTGCCCATGAAGTGCGGCAACAACCGCAACATGGAGGGCGAGTTCTTCAGCCACGGCATGTCCATCGGGGGCGGCCATGCGATGCTGCTCGTGGGCTACAACGACGCCTTCCTCACGTGCATAAAAGAAATTCATTACAATGATTACAAAGAGCTGATGGTTGAGGCTTCGTACATGAGAATGCAATACAATGCTATGCGAGCTGAGCCGCATTGAGAGAAGCTTACACCATGAAGATGCCATGTCCGCGTGGCCACATCATGTGGAACCACGCCTGGTAGGGGCAGCCGACGCGCCTTGGTGGATCTGGACGTTTTCGCCATTGCCCGTGTGACCAGAGGTGCTCCAGTTCATATTGCCGTTCAGTAGTATGAACGAGTCAACCACACAGAACTAAACAGACAACAGAAACACGAAGAGATGAGGAGCAATGATGTTAGAAAGAGAAACGATTCATGCAAACTTACTTTGTGGTGCATCAACGACATGTAGATGTGATGCACTGAGACCCCCGCGTACTGGAGATCCAGCACGATTGAGCTCGGGTGAAGTGCACAACCTCGGTCGGTGATCACTCGAACGACCACATTGTGCGCATGGGCATACAGGATGGCGGTGGTCAGCTAAGCAAAGACATCATATACGAAAAGGTGAAAAAGGAGATAAAAGCCACATAGCAGCACAAAACATCGGATACATTAGAGGATAAAACGCAAGGAAAACGGATAAACATACCATTGGGCACGTAATGAGGTAGACGCACAGGTCGATGGTTGAACGAGCGTTCACCAGGTACGTCAGGATGGCTTGGATGGGCGCGCCGGGGAAGAACAGCGTCTCCAGGAAGATATCGGACTGCCTCGTCTCCGGTGGTTGGGCGGGGCGCCACCCTCGAGCTCGCATGGCCAGCAGATGCTTGCCTAGCGCATTTGCATTCACGCAAAGCAGACGGAATCCCCCTCACAAAGTGAAAGTAGGCCGCCGCCTCACGCATCGCGAAGTCGATCCGCGGAACAGAAGGCATTGGATGGGGATAGAGTTGTGGTTGGTCTGCGAATACATCATTGACGAATATACAGAGCTTTGGCATTGTCGAGGAGGGGATGTCGTCCCACCACGTGTAGTAGCTTGTTCACAGCTCGCCAGAGTGACGTCGTGGCGACCCCGATCATACGAGCCGTCACCTTGTAGCTGTAGCTCTTGAGCAGCTCGGACGCACGTGCTATCGTCTCTGCGCTCACCATCAGTGTTATGCCAATCCGAATTGTGCAAATCCACATAAGACTAATTGCATCATCACGGCGCTCTTCAAGCACACAA
>JAADXK010000538.1:0-20702 GCA_023337805.1 Globisporangium barbulae
CAGCATCCCAACGTCAATGACTGACAAGCAGCGCAACCTGATCGACCTCATGATCAAGGCGGATCCACTGGAGCGCGTCAATATGGGCTTTGTCGTCGACAAGCTCTTCGAGATCGCCCAGGACGAGAAGATGAGTGCTGCACTGTAGTTACTGAGTCAACATGATCACTGCATGCGCGTGGGTGGCATGTAGGATTTCTTGCATGTCTATTGTTCCATACGAATGTGTGTTCTGTACATGTATTCGACGTCTCTCGTTAAACTCCAGGAACTCTGTAGTTGCCGAAATCATGTTGCATCTTTAACAGCTTTCAATAAGCCTAGCGAATGTCGTTCTGCAGTTGAGACTTCGGTGTCAAACGCGAGATGGACGACACGCGGGGTTCGAGAACATCCCATCGCCACTGTTTTAGCTTTTGAATTCATCCAGATTTGCATGCATGCCCAGTCTTCTCGTCTCCGAATGTGAGAAGGCAAGAACTGTTGACCCTAGATGGTCCATACTTGAAGAATAAATCTGCCGTGTTCATCCGCTGGAAATCGAATGGAGAGCTTCCTGTTCTTCCTCTTAGTGACTTGAACACGCTGCTGCTGTTTCTTGGTGTCGTTTTTCTCTACGATCGAGATGACGACGAGCGCAGCGTGCGGGTGCTGGGGATGGATGTGCTTTCTGCTCGCTTAACGGCCGCCGTCGCAGCTGCGAGACCAACGACCGCGCGATGCGCAGCTTTTCGACAGCGACGAGGGTCCACCATGACTTCCATGACCACTTCCGGTTCGTCGTCGTCATCATCCTCGTTGTGATGTTCTCTTTGAACTTTTCCCTTCTTCCCACCACCACCGACACCTTTGCCATTTCCTTTCTGCGCGGTTTTAGTACTTGCGTCACTCGCTTTCCCATTCTGTTGCGGCTCCACAACATGGTCCTTCTTGGGTTTCTTGGCGGTTGGAGAGGTGCTAGGCGTGCTGCTGTTTTTCGCCTCAGGCACTGTCTTCTACACACAGACAACACAATGTCAGCAAACATTCCCATTCCCCATAGCTAGCGCTGCACTGTCAGTACCTTCTTCGATGTCTTTGGCCCCCAGTTGAAGGGCTCTGTCGCGCTCAGCTTCCCGCCCAACTTTGCAAACTGCTTGGCAAAGAACTCGTAGTCGGGTTTGTCTTCAAAGCCGCACTCGCGGATCTTCTTGAGCATGAGCTTCCACTCTGTCGGCAGGTTGCTGCAGAGCTGGTCCACCGAGGTCGTCTTCTTGATCTTCGCACCTTCAGCGTCGCTCGACGCTTTCTGCCACGACAAGCTGCCCAACTGCAGGTAGATGAGCACATTCAGCAGCGCTTCCACATCATCTCGTCTGCTAGGAGCTACACATAGGCATAGCGTTAATCCTCAAAGGTCACGTCTACAGTCCAAAGCTATGGAAAGAGTAGAGCTCCATGGACGTACTGGCACCAGCGTGGCAGTTGAGACTCAGGAATGTGGGCGTGCCGATGATGGTGCCCACTTTGTACTCCTTGTGCTTGCCCGTGGCCATCACGTAGCGGTCCGAGATGCCGAAGTCGAGACAGTAGATCTACAATACCCCACATACAGAACTCATTATACTGCTGGTAGCTCTTCACACAAACATGGTCGTGAATCGAAGATAGTGCGTCTCACGCACCTTGTTCTCCTTGTCGGCGTCCACCATGAAGTTCTCGGGCTTGACGTCCACGTACATGATGTTGTTCACGTGCATGTGCTGCAGGGTGTCGAGGATCTCGATGCCCAAGCGCGCGGCAGTCGCCGACGGGATCGGCCCTTCCTCCTGCAACACGGTCTCGAGGGTACGGCCGAGGCGCTCGAGCACCAAGAAGCGGTAGCCCTAGTGAACAAACGCAGCAGTAGTCCAGTGTTATCGCCATGCATTCACATGCTATATAGCTACAGATACACACACACACATACGCGAAGTCCATACCTTGTCTTCGCCGTAGGCGCCGTCGGGAATGCGCGGCACGCGTGCGTGGCCGCGCAGACTCGACTGGTAGACGAGGTATTCGGCGTAGAGCGCGTCGGCGTTGCGCTCTGCGGGCGTCTTCTTGCGCTTCTTGTTCTTCGCCTTGGCCGCCGCGATCTCTGGGATCGGCGACACCTTCATCACGAAGCGCGTGCCTTTGGCCGCGTCCACGGGCTTGATCGGCTCCACTGCCGTCCATTGAGAGAGTAGTCAGTCCACGCGCCAATGCCAAGATTAGTGACGCACAGCCTGCGATGCAGATCGCCGCAGGACACACACAGGACGCTTGTGGCTACTGAGGACAACTGATATACACATGTACAGATGCAGAGACGCACCTGCGTACACATCGCTGCAGGCGCCCGCGCCGATCTTCTTGCCTAGCGTCCAGTTCTTGAGCGTCAAGCCCTCCATGCTCGCTGCTCTTGCTCCTGTTGCCGTTTTGGGTTGTGTAATTCGTGTCAAGGCCTTTCTGTGAAAAGATACCAAATTGATCACTTTCATTTTGAAATTTTAATTTATGAGGCCAGCTGGTTGGGTTACATTTGTGCGATTTAGCAACTTGAAAAATCAGCACAGCAAGTGCTGATGTGGGAACTCGAATGCCAACATGCGGCTGCTACTAGCTTGCCTATTGCTGGCAGTTGTCCCACTCATCCGGTGGTGTCACAATGCGGACGACGATACAGTATTCCCACGTGGCTTACAGACGCGCTGCAGTCACGTTACGACGCACGTACTCCGGGCTGCAAATCAACACACAAAATACATCAAAAGAGAATCAGTATGAGAGGCCAGCAGCTCACTCCTCAGTCAAGCACGGTATAGAAGACGCACCCGATGTCCGCGAGACTCTTGGTGCCGGCGAAGAGCATGGCGTGCTTGAGCTCCTCGTTGAGGATGCGCAGCACGCTCAGTACGCCGTCCTCGCCGCTGTGAGAGAGCCCCCAGAGCACGGGGCGGCCGATGAACACAGCGCGCGCGCCGAGTGCCAGCGCCTTGAACACGTCTGTGCCGCGGCGCACGCCGCCGTCCATGTACACCTCCGCGCGTCCGCCGACGGCCGTGATGATCTCTGGCAGCGCCTCGATGGTCGACGACACGCCGTCGAGCTGGCGCGCGCCGTGGTTCGAGACCAGAATCGCCTCGCAGCCCATGTCGACCGCGAGCTTGGCGTCCTCGCCCGTGAGTACGCCTTTGATCACAATGGGGAGCTTCGTGATGGTCTTGAGCCACTTGACGTCGTCCCAGTTGAGCGTGAGGTCGAAGAGGTTGCTCACGTACTGCGCGAGCCCCGAGTCCTTGAGGCTCGAGACACCGTGCGCGTGCTCACCGCCCACGTGTGCAAAGTTCGCAAGCTCCAGGTGTTTGGGCAGCGAGAAGTGGTTGCGCACGTCCGGCTCACGGTGGCCCAGCATCGGCGTGTCCACCGTGAGCACGATCGCCTTGTAGCCGGCCTGTTCGGCGCGGTACACGAGGTCGCGCGTGAGCTTGCGGTCCTTGAACACGTACAGCTGGAACCAGCGCAGCCCGTCGCCGTTAGAGGCAGCAACGTCCTACAATCACCACACAGGCAGCACAGTCGTTAGCAATCAAATGACATGCACAAACGTACACAGTTAATGCCATGATACCTCAAGGCTCGTGGTCGAGATGGTGCTGAGGATGAAGCAGTTGCCGGTCTTGCGTGCGGCGGCGCTGCTCCCAATCTCGCCGTCCGGGTGCGCCATGCGCTGCATCGCAGTCGGCGCAATGCACACCGGGGTCGCGATGCGCTGGCCGAGCACGGTCGTGGAGATGTCCATGTTGGACACGTCGCGCAGCACGCGCGGGCGCAGCGTCAGGCGCTTGAACGCCTCGCGGTTCTCGCGCAGCGAGAACATGTCGTCGGCGCCCGACGCGTAGTAGTCGTACGCGTTCTTGGGTAGGTACTCCTTAGCGTACGCCTCGAACTCGAGCACATTGAGCGGCGCGCCGTCGCTTCCGGCGACGATCTTCATGGCTATGAGAGATGTGTGAGAGAGAGGTCTGTGGACACGTGCGCTTTGCGGGGCGAGCGTGTCAATGAGCGACTGGAGGAGTTGCGCGAGCTGCGTGTGCGTTCTTCAAGGAGAGCTACTCATTGCGTGTACACGCATGCCTGTCATTTCGACCATCATTGCTGATCCTCCGAGTCTTATGTTTACCTTTATCAAATCAAGTATACCCTATCAATAATGATTTGATTGTAATTATAGGGGTTAAAGTATTTTCTTATAACATAATTTATTTGCATTAGTCATTATACAAGATAAATAGGAAACCGGACCGGTTCACCCACTTTTTAAAGTGAACCGGTCCTGCCAGCGAAACGCAAAAGGTTCGGAAAGCCAAATGAGTGCGAAAAGACTGGACCGAGGACGACGACAACGAAGAAGAAAGCGCTGGCGAGGACAGGTCACTCGCAAAGAGAAGCACAGCCAGGTTTCCCCGCTCGACAGACAGGTAACCATGGGCGGCAAGGCCAAGTTCCAGAAGCACACGGCCAAGGAGCTCGCGGATAAGCAGAACCAAAAGAACAAGGGCGGTGGCGGCGCCGGCATCCAGACGCGTCTCGTGCCGAAGCTCAACTTTACGTGCGATATCTGCAAGGTACGTTACTGTTCTCTCTCTTTCTCGCTCTCTGTGCACGTTGTGCTACGTTATGATAGTGATCATGGGTACGACGAGCGTGTTGACTGATCATGAGTGTGTCTGCTATCGCTTGGTGATCGATTCAATCTCTACTACAGAGCGCCTCGCCGGACATCAAGTCGTACGAAGCGCACTACCTAAACAAGCACCCGAAGGCGGCGTTCGACAAGGACGCGATGGTGAAGAAGGCCGAAGCCGCACGTGAGGCCATGCGCGCGCAGACGGCCACGCTGGTCGCTGGCTCGCACCACAAGAAGAAGTAAATTTCTCTGACGACAGCGACGACGGTGGCGTGACGTGAAGCTTCGCGCCTTTCCAGGAGCCGCTTTCCAGACGACCTCTTCAGCTCTGACGTCTCTATCCAAGCCACCAGCGACGCATTCTTTTCTTTGCCAGGCGTCTACCGTATTCAGTAGTCGCTTTGTTCCAGACCCACGTAGCGCACCAGCGATGCCACGCGCAGCGAAAGACGGACAAGAGAGCTGCGTCGCGGTTGCTTTTGTGTTTTTGTACTCTACCGTCGTCACGTGAGCGAGGAGGCCATTGGCGGCATCGATCGATCGGCTCTATATTAACTAATAACACACACATTTTTCATCACATGTGCCTAGCACGCAAAGGCGGTTGTGCTGTCAAGATTGCATATAGATGGAGGAGCAGCATGCTGCTCCAATATTTCTCCATGTAGCCGAAAATGATCAATTTTCCGCCTTTTGTAACCCACATGCAGATCTCGATCCCATGCTCTCACTTAACTATGCAGTCGTAACAAATGTGCTCAGCTGATCACACATAAGGTCGACACCAAACGTACCATACAATCATGCGTATGTATCATCAAATGCGGACTTAAATCTGAAATCCACGATTTTCACAGCTGCGTAAAAATCGACGCGCTTCAGTATTTAGGATAATGACTCTTGAATAGTCAAAATCGAGAGGCAAATGTTTTTACGAGACCCCAACTCGTAAAAAAGCGTAAAAAGTCATCAATTTGTAAAAATGGCACGCGCCTCTCGTTTTGTGAACGCGGTGAAAGGCTTGACTTGATAAATGTATGTGCTCGCTCCCCCCTCCTTCTTGCTATTGGATCCCGATACTTAAGAGCCGTCGACCGTCCATTCCATTCCAGCCGTCACCACGATCGCCATGCTGTCCTCGTCCCGTGTCGCCCTCCGCTCGCTCGCGCGCCGCGCGTTCGCCACCGACGCCGCCGCCGCGTCGGCCACGCCGACCAAGGTCACGCTGAACCTCAACACGCCGTACGAGTCGTTCTTCAAGAACGCGCAGGTGGACCTCGTGCAGATCCCGGGCCTCGTCGGTGAGTACGGTGTCACCGCCGGTCACACGCCGATCATCGCGCAGCTCAAGCCGGGTGTGATCAAGGTTCACGTCGAGCGCGAGAAGGACGTGCAGTCGTTCTTTACCCCGGGTGGCTTCGCGCTCACGCACGCCAACTCGACCACCGACATCGCGTGCGTGGAGCTCGTCAAGGTCGAGGACATTGATGCCTCGGCCGCCGAGGCCGGCCTGAACAAGTACAAGGCCGCGCTCGCGACCGCCGCCGAGGGCTCGCAGGACAAGATCGACGCCCAGATCGGCGTCGAGACCCACCAGGCCATGCTCGCGGCGGTGACCGGAAACTAGATCGGATTGACGGACGACCGCACACAGAAGTGAAAAATGCAGCACGCCTGACAACACGACAGACAACCAGTTATAGCGCCGTCGCCCGCCATCACACCGACTTCGATTTCCCGATTCCTCCAGCTCATCCGCTCGACCCTCGCGTCGTCGCATGATATTTGACGGCGAGAGGAGACAACGAGAATCAGGACAGAGAGAGAAGAAGAAGAGTCAAAGCAGGTGCTGCATGTGCACGTTGCCCGCGTATGTGAAAGAAATGAAACGAAAAAAATCAAGCCTGAAAAAATATGAAAGTGTGTTGATGATTGAAGCTGCACGAGGGGACGAGGTCACGAAGTAGAGCACGTGGTAGTCGGTGGATCTGAGTGCCGTTCCAACGCAGTTCGTGCCGTCGCCAGTGTCATTCGTGTACCTCTTCACTTGCCTGACTGTCTACATGTCGGCTACTGTGTGTATGTGTGTTTGTTGTGACTCTCTTGCTGCCTCTGTCTATAGATGACTCTTTGCGAGAGACTGTTGGTACCCGACGCTTCGCATCCGAGCCAGACGTGATTGATCCGTCATTGCAGCATTTCACAGGCCAGGAGTCAGCATCAACAGCGATGGCCGACATGGACGCCCCCATGGGCCGCGGCTCGCAGGTCATCAAGGTCGTTCTGCCCACGTACATCATGGCGCCGACTGAGGACGAGCGGTGCGCAATGCAACATCGTTACCATCGACTGATATAGCATGGTCACACTGATGATGGCTTGTGTGCTATACAACAAACACAACAGCTTTCGCCGGAAAAAGACGTGCCACATCATCGCCGACTGTCTCAAGAAGGAGCTCGAGGGCAAGGAGTTCGACGAGGGCGACGCGAAAGCCTGGAGCGCGAGCATCGCCGACGCCGTCAAGGCGCGCATTCACGCCGAGTGCAGCGCTGCGCGCTACAAGATCGTCGTGCAGACCTTCGTGGGCCAGCAGCGCCTGCAGGACGTGCGCATCACCTCGCGCTGCCTCTGGGACAACGACCACGACAACCACGCCTCGGCCGTCTTCAACAGCGTACGTGCGATCTTAGATTCAGCGTGTGTGTGTTGTTACGAATGGGCTCTAATGGCATAACACCACTTGTATATGTATACTGCCATTGATTGCGGTATGCAGCAATACATCTGGGCGACGTGCATCGTCTTCGGCTTCTACGCCGACTGACTGCTATCAAGATGCATGAGAACAAGAATGCCGAGGTGTGTGGCATATGCATGCATATATTCGGTTTCTATAAATTATTTCTCATGTTTTACGGTTCTTTGTCTTGGCAATATTCATTCATCGTGTAGGCACTCCATGTCGCTCTCATGGTGCTTGGCGTCCAGCTGGTTCGCCATCTTCTTGTCACTCTCTCGGCGTCTTCTTTGTCACTTCTTCTTCGTCCTCTCAGAGTATACATACTTTTACACAAAATCACACAACCAAAAATCAAACCTCGGTCTCTCTTCTCACGGCCTTGGCTGGGACAATGGTCCATCTGTCCATGTTGGCACTCCGCTATGCCGCGTTGAGCATCTCCCACGTGATCTGCAGGTCGAGGTCGCCCTCGTGCGAGCAGAGGTGGTCGAGGTTTGCGAGGATGAGCTCCACTTCGAGGCGCAGCTCGTTGATCTTCGGGTACGTGATGAACTTCATCGACTTGCCGTGGCACGCGTCCATGGCCTGCATCTTGACGTTGATGAGCGCCTCACGCTCCGTCGGGCCGTCGCCCAGCGAGATGATGTGGCGCGGGATCGACGACGCCTCGTCGTCGTCGTACATCTCCCACACCGGAAACACCTCGTGGTTGAACGCCTCGATCTTCCAGCGACGCGGGCAGTCCGGGTACAGGTACTCGTACGTCGAACGCGCCGACACAACCTTGATCTGTGTGTTCAGGAACGAGATCACGCGCGGCATGAACAGCGACGCCGAGAGCTCGACCCAGCCGGTCTCGGCCGCCGTCACGATCACCACGCGGCCGTAGCTCAGCGCCTTCTCGAGCAGCTGCACGACCGAGTTCTCGAGCTCCTTGAGCTCCTCTGCCACGTCCGCAGGAATGTCGGGCTTCTCGTTCACGTACTTGGGGCACAACCCGAGCTTCGCGATCGCAGACGACGCCATCAGTGTGTCGTCTTTAGAAATGGTTGAGTGGTTGGTGCGGGCCAGAATAAAGCACAAGAGTATGAGTCACAATGAAGGAACGGATGGACGAACGAACCACATCTCGATGCGGAACGTACCCCAGTCAAAGAAGATGATCACATCGTCCTCTTGCTTGCCCGCGAGCGCCGCAGACGCCGGGCCGTTGCCCATCATCGCGCTGCTCGCCGCGACTTCGAACGCCGCGTCCAGCGCCAGGTTGTTGCACGCGTCCTCGACGCACACGTCGCCACCGCTTCGCGTGTTTGGTGCCATCTCGTCTCTAATTGCTTGCTTGGTCTGCGTTCGGATCCTCTTGATGGCTTCAGGCCGCGTACAATAGACCCACTGCTTCTCTTCGTTGCGCAGTCGACGACGACGACGACAACTTTTTTGTACTTGTTAGACGATTGATTGATCGGTCACGCGACGCAGCAATCGACGTCAGTCACTCCGATGCGCGTACACACAGCAGACGATCGATAGGCGCGCGAGTTGTCTTGCTGTCTTCTTGGTCGTAGACAAAGAGAGAGAGAGAGCTGGAGACCACACCGAGAACGCGAACGAGGTGGTGGTGGTTGAGTTGGTGGTTTTGAGGCGGATCGCACGACGCGAGCTACGCCGACACACGGACAAATGGGAGGCAAGCGATACAAGCTGTTGCTTGACTGCTTGTCGCGAATGGCCGGAGAAGAAGAGAGAGCGCACGAAGAAGGTGTTGCTTCCGCTTCTTTCTCGCTGCTGCTTGTCTGTCGCTCGTGTGCGTGCGCTTCGGTTCCCCAACAAAACCAGAACTGACTTCCGTTGATGGCCTGCGGCGCGCCAACACCCGTTAACAACCGTTAACGCCCGCTCACAGACGCACAAAACAAGACAGAGGAAAAGAAACAGAGAGTGAATAGGGTGATGTGCTATGCTGTGCGTCTCTCTCTGTTGTTGTGAGCGTTGCTCTATGCCACACGCTCGCTTGGTTGCCATCGTTTTGCGGCGCCTGCAAGAGCCCGACAATACGCTGTATATGTGCACATCCGCTCTGTTGGTACACAGGCGTTACCATGGCCGTAGGTGCTGCTATTTGCCGCACTCATCTGCATCTTCACGTTGGGACAGGAAGGTTCGGGGAAAGAACGCCGCGGTGCCTTGATTCCCCACTTTGTGGGACAACGGACTCAGAAAATCTGTCGCGCAAGAAGGAAACCATTCTTCTTCTCGGCGTCTATCAGTGGCGAATCTTGGAATGCACGCACACACAGCCACGAATATGAAGCTTGTTGTGCGGGGTGTTCACATGTAACACCTTCATGCCTAGCCACGGCTGGTAAGTCCTTGTTGATACAGTGCGGTGTGGTCACATGCTGCTCTTGAGTGTCTGTCCCACTGCTGCGCCCAATCCTCAGGAGCCGCAGAGCTGAGCTCCCGCGCAAGTCGCTACATACGATGCCATGAAAAAAGAGCCAACGACGACGGGTCAACCTGTCACGCATGTCGCGCGGCTGTTGCTCCGTTGTATCATCGATCTATCACAGACAGCCAGACACAGTTCCCTCGCTCGCTCTGGATATCCACGAGCTCACCTTGTTTGCGGATCATCTCGAAACTCGGGCGAAGCTGCTGGCTCTATCTAAATACGCACACATCCTGAGGATGTGGACCAGGGACACGCTTGCACGCACCGCAATGGACACATGTAGGACACGCGATCGTGTGCCCGTCAAGGATCTGTTGACGCTTGTACATGCCCAAGTCCGAATGCAGTGAATGGAGCACTACGCGCACAGCAGTTGCATTTCTCTACAATATATATTATGGCTTTTTGATGTCGTAATTTGTTCGTGGATACGTAATAGTGGTGGCGGCGGCTCCATGTGTGAGCGCCTCCGTCTAGTTGGTGGTTGATGATTAGTATCAAAGCGAGTCTTTCATCGCGCTTCCCTTGTTGTAACGCGCTCACCTTACTCCTTCTCGCCGCGGCGGCCGGCGTTGCGGCTCTTGGCGAGCTTGTTCGGGTTCACTTCGTCCCACTCGATGCCGATGATGCGGTTGAGGAATTTGCTCTCCTGCGGCTTGTCCGGCTGCTCGCTGCGCTCCTTGAAGACCGCGTAGCACGTCTTGCACACGCGCTTGGGGTCGCGCACGGCGGCGCCGCGGTGCGTGCGCCCCGGGAAGCCCATGGGGAACTTGTGCATCTCGACCGAGAGCGCGCAGCAGTCCGAACAGCAAAAGCGCCCGCAGTGCGTGCAGTTGCACTTGCGGTGCCCGAACTTGACCTTCTTGTGGCACAGCATGCACTCTGAGCGCTCCTTCTCCGTGATGTACGTCGGCGGGAAGTAGATGTGCGACAGCAGCAGCTTCGTCGACTTGCGGTCCAGCTTCTCGAACACGTTCTTGCCGTCCGTGTCCTCCACGTCCATCTTCGCGCCGGCCTTGACTAGCGCGCCGGCGATCTGCAGCAAGCCGCTCCCGATGGCGGTGTGGATCACCGTGTGGCTCTCGTGCATGTCGTTCGGGTTCGCGCCGAACTTGAGCAGCATGCGCGGGATGATCACGTTGTCGTCGCGCGAAGTGATCACCGAGATGATCAGCGGCGTGAGCTTGCGCGAGTTCTTCACGTTCGCGCTCGCGCCGTTCTCCAGCAAGATGTGCACCATCGCCGGCGTCTTCGTCGCGGCAAAGTGCAGCGCCGTGTTCCCCTTGTCGTCTTCAAGGTTCACCAGGTCTTCCAGCGGCTTGTAGTGCTCCAGCACCATTTTCACGAGCGGCACATTGCCGCTCTTCACAGCGAGGTGCAAGCCAGTCTGGCCGTGGTTCGGCTCGCGAGTGATCAAACCGTCAGGGCCCTCAACACGCAGGTGCTGCACGACGCCACGCAGGTTGCCCTTGGCGCAAAGCTCGTGGAGCGTGCCAATCGGCTGGCTCTTCATCATCGGCTCGGCGCCGCCGTCCATGGTCATGCGGATCGACTCGCGCGGCAAGCCGTCCGACTTGACTGGCGACAGTGGCGCGTTGCCAGTCGTGGCGCGCAGGTCCGACGGACGCACGGGGAAGCCATTCGGCGACGCGTCCTCCGGGTCCGAGTCCGCAAACTCGTTCACGTTGTCGATGGACGCGATGCCAGAAACGTTCGCCGTCTCGGGCAATACCGGCACGGTGTTCGTCTCGATCGAGTAGTAACCCATCATCGCGACGCTCGAGCTGCTCTTCTGGCGCGTCTGCGGCAGCACGCTCTCGTCCACGACGTACGTATTGTCCTCTTTCACGACAAACGCGTCGTCCTCCTCCACAAAGTCCTCGGACTCGCGGGTGTTCGCGGCAAGCTTGACGTCTTGCTCCTCGTCGTCCTCTTCGTCGCTTTCGTCGTCGAGGCCCAGATCGTTGGAGTCAGAGCCCATCATCATAATCTCCTGCACTTCCTTCGAGAGCGCGTGCGTCAGCTCTGGCGAAGCCGTAACCTGTACAGACGCAGCAGCGGCGATCGGGGTCGGCTCGGTCTTGGCAGCAGCGACAACGACTGGCGCAGACGACTCAATCGTTTTCTTGGCATGAGCGGGGCTGGCCGGCGGCGAGACTGCAGCTGGTGCAGGCGCTTCAACAGCCGCTGGTACTGCAGCAGGGACAGGCTTCTTTTCGATTTGAGCTGGCGCAGGAACCGGTACCGGTGCTGGTGGAGTCGTCTGCTTCTTCTGTTGCGGAGCTGCCACAGGCGCAGCTGGCGGAATGCTCGGTCGCTGCTGCTGCTGGGACTTCCGCTGGGCAGGCAGTGGAGGCGAAGGCAGCTCCGTTGGGTGGTGGTACGGCATCGACGGACGCCCCTGGGACGCTGTCGATGAGCGTCCCTGGGACACTGTTGATGAGCGTCCCTGGGACGACTGCACGGACTGACGTCCCGTCGAGGACTGGCGCTGATTCTGTGGTTGTGGCAACCCCTTGTTCGAGCTTCTGCCAGCCGACGGTGGCGGCGCAGAGCCCGTTGGACTTGTCGGTCCATTGCTGCTCGTGACGACAAACTGGCTCACGCGAGGCACCGACGCGCGGGGCGGCATCTTGTCCATGTCCGGAGACATTTTCTTGAAGCGGAGCGTCGCCGGCAAATCGCACTCTTGCAGAAAGCCGACGACCTGGTCGAGCGTCATCTTGGTCGTGTCCACGAGGTTGATCGAGAGCAAAATGTCGCCCGATCCGACGTTCTTGATGCCAAACGGGAAGCCCTTGCCCGTGACGCGGCTCACCTGCACGCCCGTGTTCTCGGTCTCGAGCGTCGTGAGCGCGACGCCCAAGTCGCCGCCTTCCCAGATCAGCTGGTACTCGATCATCTCGTCCGTGTCCGAGTCCACGACGGACTCGACGAAGCTGCCGACGAGGTCGGCGTACTCGGCCGCCTGCTGCTCCATCCACGCGGCCATGATTGCTGCTGCTAGTGGTGCTGGTGGTTGGTTAGTCGCTTGGGTGTGTCGTTACTGTTCTTGACTGTGTGAAGAGGAGAGGAGAAGAAGACAGCAGGGCTCTCTCGATCGCTCTCTCTTTTGGACGCGGTGGGCGGGCTCGCGTGACGTGTATTCTTAGATGAAGGTACCTTGTCGACGGACGGGCTGCTTTCTTTAGCCTGACGCGATGCGGATCGGTTGGTTGGGTGGTGGTGTGGTTGATACGCTGCTGCTGCTGCTGCTGCTGCTTGGGCGTGGGCGTGAAGGTAGCGCTTGCTTGCTTGGTGCGGTGGACGGGGAAAACCTTTGTGAGCGTGGGCCTTCCGCAATCTAGAAAAGGAAACTCATACACTTTTATTAGTAGCCCGTGTGTAAGACTTTTGGAAGCAAAAAGACCAGAACCCTAACCGCTTGGAATTTTTGAAAAGCTTTAGAAACACAAGCTGCTGGCAGTGTGAGAATTACCAGCCGCGCGTAATGCGCTCGCTGTCTGTCAGCTCTTCTTTCTGACGACAAGCACGCTGCAGTGCATTCTTACAGCGTTGCTAGCCACTTTGCTACTCCATTGGCGGCAAAGAACTTGCTGTTCCAGCTCAAAGCTCAAAGCTCATCGAGTATTTGCTCTTTGATTCTAAAAGCTGCTTCACCGAATTTCTGAAGTTTGTGCACCTCCAAAAAACGCTTTTTGAAGTCAACGAGCGCAAAAAGATCGGATATTTTGTGCCTCAGGCAGATTTTCCTGAGCGTGCTTCCAGGCGCATCTGCAAAGCCCAGGTGTGGTTCCGAGGCGATCGCGGTGCTCGCTTTTTCCTTCCGAGACAGCAGTTCGACAGTCACTTGTTGCGTGGGAACACTTTCAATTTCACACACGAGACCATGTGAACTTGAAATGGCCACCTGCCTGGCTGAGGCTTTTGGATTTTCAAGCCTCCGTTGACAGGCAGGTGGTGGCCATTTCACAATTTTAAAGCACATACGCTTACAGGATTGGGCTCTGCATCGTCAGGTGGTCACAAGTTGTCGAATCGTATCGACCACGTGGCTCTTTTCGTCTGTTCCTGCACGAGGCAGCGCCACATCAGCAAAACAAAGCCAGAGTGACGACGGTACGTTGTCAGTCAGTCGGATAAATGGGACATCAGGTGTCCCATTTCACACACCTTGGGCTCCGACTCTCGCAGATGAGAACACTGCGTTTGATTCGCTTCCTGTTTGTGTGTGTGGCTTGTGAGGCGCAGGAGGTTGATACTTGGAGTGCACGTTGACGGTGGACACGCGTGCGTGCATCTGACTCAACTAGGTACGCGCGCAGTCTCGTGACTGCAAAACCACATTGGCAGCAAGGAGTTCTCGTCATCGAGTAGAGCTCCGTTTACTTTTTGTCTATTTAATTTAGCTGCTTTTCTCGACTCTCACATACAAATTACGCGTTATAATTCAAATGTACTATTTTAAAAAGCCCATACTTACGGTTTCTATCGGAAACACCCTATTGTCGTTTATAAGACACCCCTTTAAACCAGATCTGGCCATTTTTGACATGAAGCGATATTTTTGATCGATTTTCGACACTGCAACTTGTTTCACACGAAAAACAAGTCGCGCAAAATGGCATCGCGGTTGTACGAGCTGCTCAAGGCGCGCGACGACGCCGAGAGTGCTGACACGCAACGCGAGATCCTGCGCCATCTGCAGAACACACACCTCCCAGAGAGCGAGCGCGCGGGACTTGACGCGCTCAAGCGACTGCACTTGGAGCACTTCTGTACGTATGTCGCTTGGTCTGACAATAGTGATGCGGTTGCTGCGCATTTTGACGATGATGGACTCACTGTATTCATCACAGTACGTCTTCAACAGCGAGAGAAGAACGAGAAGGAGGAGCGCGTGTCGGAGCGACGGAGTCAGTGGCGTGCTGAGTGTCGTACTCGCTGGCAGCAGGATGCGAGTGCAAAGAGCGTCTCGCTTGAGACTATTCAGCAGCGGTATCCAGGGCTCTTTCAAGACAAGGTGTGTGTTGCAGTGGATGCATGTGCGTGTGTCTTTACCTTGTGATGGTAAGCTAAAGTCTCTCTGCGCGATTGTCGTCCTTGGCATGTAGACCGAAGTGTTGCCGAAGCCGTCCAATCCGATCACAAAGCCCAGCGGTCACACAAATGGCAGCATGCAAGAAGAGAGTTATACTAATCAGTCTGCGCCAAGCCGTGACCTTTATCCAAGAAGTGTGAACCCATCAATGCGGAATCCAAGTGACTTCCAACAGCAACCGCCGCGAGCGCCCTATCCATCACCAGCGATCAACAGTAACAGTTTGTTTGCTCCAAAGCCGCCGCAGCCGCAGCAACCCGCACTGGGCGATTTCCTGCGAAAGAGACCCAACCCACCCAGCGATGACGAGCCGACTCCTGTGTATGGGAGTACAAGAGCGAACCAACCGAGCAGAAGTAATCCGTTCCTCACGGCTAGTGAGAAGCTTCAGGTGCGTCTTCTTCATTGTGAACCTCATTACGAAATGCAATCCCAGTCTCTAACGATTTCGTTACGGTTTCGCATTCCAAGCATGATCGCGTGACTGGAAAAATTCGAGACGATGACGATGACGGCTACGGAAGCAGCTCACGTGGAAGAGGTCCAAGCAATGGCAGAGCCCCTGGACCAGGCAACTATCATCCGATCAATCAGAACCTATTGTTTGGCGCGAGCGCGAAGAACAGTGGCGGAGAAGATTCGAGCGGATCGGGAGTGAACAAGCCATTCGTGCTGCCTACTGGTGGGAGTGGCGACGACAAGAAGCAGCGCAATGCCGCGGGGGCAAAGTAAGTGTGTGTTTTAGGTTTGACATTCTCTATACTCATCAAGGTGCTCAAGTTTGCTGACTGAGTGTGGTTTTGCAGCGGCAAACAGCCACCATCTACCGAGCCTGACGAAGACATCGATCCTCGGCTGAAAAGCTGCGACCCCGAGCTGATCGCCAAAATCGAGATGGAAATCGTAGACAACGGCGATCCAATCACGTTTGACGATATCGGTAAGGTCCACGAAACGCTTTGCTGCTGTGTGGTGATTCAAATGCTCACCCTGACATCGTTTCCCTCACTCCTGTGTGCTTGCAGCTGGTCTTCGGTTCGCGAAGAAATGCGTGAATGAGCTGGTGATTTGGCCAATGGCTCGCCCCGACATCTTCACGGGACTGCGAGCCCTCCCGAAAGGTGAGTCTTCATCTAAAGCACTGCTCACATTGATACCATTGGCTTTGGAGTAAGACACACACTGACTGCGTTTGTCAGGTCTGCTTTTGTTCGGACCACCGGGGACAGGAAAAACACTGATTGGAAAAGCCATCGCGAACCAGTCAGGGGCAACTTTTTTCAGCATCTCTGCGAGTTCACTGACAAGCAAATGGGTGCGTGTATTCTGGCCAATTTGATTTGGGTCTGCTGTGCGGCTCTCATTCTTCTTGTATCTACAGATTGGCGAAGGAGAGAAACTGGTTCGAACGCTGTTTGCCGTCGCAGCCGTCAAACAGGTGTGGACTGCAACTGACAAGAAGTGCTTTCTTTGAAGTTAGCTCACACCTTGTCGCTTTCGTTTTGCAGCCATCCGTTATCTTCATCGACGAGATCGACTCTCTTCTGACACAGCGAAGGTAATCGCATTATGGATGTAAGCTCTTTCTTGGTGATGGATGAATATGATCACATTTCTGTTGCATTTGCAGTTCCGAAGAAAACGAAGCGAGCAGGCGAATGAAGACGGAGTTCCTCGTTCAGCTGGATGGTGCTGGCACAAAAGCGAAGGATGTGATTCTGGTCGTCGGTGCGTACCGACATGCAACGACGATGAGCTGTGGTCAATTCGTTGTTGTGCTTACTGGACAATTGTGCTAACGCAGGTGCTACGAATCGACCGCAAGAGCTGGACGAAGCAGCACGTCGACGATTTGTGAAGCGTTTGTACATCCCGTTGCCTTCCCTCGAGGCACGATTGGACATGATCAATCGCCTTCTCCGGAACAACCGACACGATCTCACAGAGGAGAACAAGGCGTTTGTTGCCGAGTCAACGAAAGGTAAAGTTCGAATGGTCAAGATCTTGCTGCTGGGATGAAGGCTTTTGACTAAAATGGCTGATTGGTTGTGTGCAGGCTACTCTGGAGCTGATGTCCGTGCGCTATGCACAGAAGCTGCGATGGGACCGATCCGAACGTGCGAAGACATCCGCACGATGGATGCCGATGCTGTCCGACCGATCAACCTCGACGACTTCACGGCGGCGCTGCGCGGGGTGAGAAACTTTACTCAAGAGTGAACCTTCGATGCTATCCATGTACTGACGTGACGTCAATCTATTTGTTTCCCCAGGTGCGATCGAGTGTGGCGATGAAAGATCTGGAGTTCTATCGCGAGTGGAACGAAGAGTTTGGCAGCTTCCCATTCGAGAGTCACGAAGGGTAGAGCGCGATACAGTCACAGACAACTATTCTCTCGGAAAGGGAACATCATATTGATTACATGGGCCTGACACCGCATGGGGTTCTTTCTCTCTGCACTGCTGCTGCTGACAACTACGACGAAGAGAAAAAGGTTTGCTGGATTCGCCTGCGCTCAGTTGCAGTCAGTGTATCAAATCAGAACGGAGCTAAACACACACAGGAATTTAAATATTATCGGGAGAGCGGGCATCGACGTCGCGGATGCAGATGTTGCAGCATCAAAAGTCGGGCTCGTCGAACGGCATGTTCAGCCTTCTGCGCTTGGTCGTGGGCTCTGGAAGAGTTCCATTAGCTCGAGCTGAGGCGCGCAGTATTGTCAGCGCAATCGACGGACAACTCTCAATCTCATCTCGAAAGTTCTCGTCCTCAATGATCTCCTGCATGTGTTCCACAAAGAAGCTGATGCAGTATTCTTTCAGGAACGCAGCGTTGAATTTCTCAGCAGCACACAGGAAGCGACCGACATTGCTGATCGAGAGCACGTCTTGCGCGGCGACTTCGCACAGATGCTTCAGCGGCAGGAGAAGATACTGCTCCGCCAGCGTCAAGAGGTCGATCAGTTGCTACAAGAAGAAAGCATCCGAGTCATCACAACATTACAACAGTGTCAGTCTTGTGAACAGCAATCAGGACATCTCAATAGTCGAACAGACAGCAACGTACGTTCGAGCTCAGCTTGGTGATGTCGGCGACTCGGTTGGTGTAGATGAACTCGAGCATCTTCGACACCATGTCCGGACTATGATCCTCGATGCGCACGACGCCGGCTTCGCTCTCGCGCATGGCGCCGGGCCGGAACATCGCGTAGAAGATCTCGCACCTCGTCGTGAGAATCAAGCGGTGCGCGCGGATGATCTCCTTGTCCGGCCCAACTTCGAAGGTCAAGTCGCTCCCGTCTCCACTCTGCCAGCACACAATCAGCTACCAAGTCAGTCACCACTCATCCATCTTCACAAACAGGAAATAACGAACCAAACACCCACCAGGAAGAGCTGCTTCATCGTGGCAAAGTACGACTCGTCACTGTGCACGGGCGTCGAGATCATCACAGGGACAACGCGCCGCCGCACGAGGATGATGTCATTCTATGTCATGGGGAACAAGCGAGACACAGTGTTCATCAGCAATCTCTACCAGCAGGCTCACACGTCGTTCCAAAGCAAACTAACTCTCCACCATACCTTTTGCAGATGAACCGACTCCGGTGAGTCTTCTGGATCCAACCGGTTCTGCACACATACACCAACAGCATGAGAAAGGCACGCGTTCAGCAAATATGGACACACCATCAGAGCCTAGACACAAGAGCGACGCACCGTGAAGAAGAAGTCGAGCGACTCGCGCGGCAGCCCGTGGTGCTTGCTGTAGTGGCGGAAGAGCGACGAGAAGCGCTGTGTCTTCTGCATCAGACACGAGTACATATTGTTCGCCGGCACGCGCACGATCGAGCGCTCCTTCCCGGTCAAGATGAGGTCCTCCGCTGCCTGCGCACCCGCATAGAGAGCAATAACACCAGCAAGAGCGCGACCATCAGGATTGCGGAATGAATGAGTAAGCGTCTTTCTCCCCTTTGAACTACGTACTTTGACGGTGAACTCAACGTTCTCGGGCCGCACGCTCCTGTTCATCGTGGCACTCGCGGCGAGACTCACTTCGTCCAGAGTGCGAAACGACGTCGTCGTCGTTGTCGCTGGCGCCACACTACTCGTGGTCAGATTCAGGTGCGCCGTCGTGCCTGGCTGCTCTTGGTCCGTTGTGGTTACTGCTGCTGTGGCTGCTTCCTCGCACGCGAAGCCTCACGCGCGTTTTTTCCTCTTCGCTCTTCGTCCTACGAAAATGTAGGAGTGCGAGGGACTGTGGGCTTTTGCTGGTCGCTCTCGCACCCGCCTCCTTTCTCAGCGTCTTGTTTGCCGTGGCTGCTTCCTTTCTCACGCACTGCTGTGTGTGGTGAGCCTTAGGAGTTGCGAGTCGATGAAGAAGACGCTCTTTCTCACGCCTCTGGTGGTCCTCGTTCTCCACGTAGATGTAAACGCAGATGGACACGCCACCTTTGATCAGCGAGCGCCTGTATTTCGTTCCCTTTCTTGTGCTTCGTTATCAGCGAGCGATTGATGGGAGGCTCAAAAAAGTGATATTTCAGAAAATTCTGACTATTTTTTAAAAATGATGCGAGCGATTTGGAAGATGGATATTCTGTGCAAATAAGCATATAGTTCTCTTATAACTAACTATATGTGATAGTTTATGCTATAATCTTTAAATTAGTATCATTATTTTATTAATATACATATATAGAATGCATTATTACATGAAAGTGCTTTATGATACAAATCAAATTTGAAATTACATATGACGTTAGGACGTCATCAACGGCACACTCAGCTCGAGTGTGACAATCGGAACATCGGACACATCACACGCACACCACCTCTCCATCACAGAAACCCATTCGTCCGCAGCCGTCATCATTTCCGATCGTTTGCTGGTTTGGAAGCATCTGAATTGAAAATGTGGATCCGTCTTCTTTCTCGTCTGTCGTGCTCGTGATGGTGATGAGAGAGCTCCTTTTGCCTGAACAAGTGAGAGATTTTGGAATGCACATTCGCGATGGTATCTCCACCTGCTTACATCCGAGCAGCAATGTAGACTGAATTTTTAAATCGACATCTGGAGCAAGTTCCGCGCAAATGCAGGTGAGGCCCAAAATAGTTTCAATCAGCTTGATTGGTCGTTTTCGACTGAGAATCGCCTGTTGCGCAAACAGCGAGCAAAAACCACTAAAAGCGAACGAGAAACCACCTCGAGTGTCAGTGCCGAGTTGATATCGGTTCTGGTATAATAACCACCGAGCAACCTTTTATTAGGGACCTCCGATATATAAAACACCGGCAAATCTGAGGCGGACAGGGAGATGAGTGACAGTTTCTCATCTGTTTGAAATGTGAATTTCAAGATCTGAACTTTTGATGCGAGTGGCCACTGCCTGGGCCTTCGGACTTGCTTGTGGCACATTGTGCTGGCTGCTGATCCAAAGCAACGATGAGTGCCATCGGTTCTGCGCCTGGTCCACCAGTCATCCCGGACCAGACGAATCACAAGAGAAGCAGACTCCGTCACGTGCTCATCAGTTACTGGTGAGAACGAGAGGGAGGCCATGGGATTGATACGTAGGGGCTACGGGGTGCTCCAGTGGTTAACGCACTATTGCAATTCCACGAATCAGTCCCCTCGTTGAGGGTTCGAGTACTGGCAGGGTCGCTTTTTCCCATTGGGTTTGGCACTGACGACTCGGAGACGCTTCGCACTTAA
>JAADXK010000539.1:0-20690 GCA_023337805.1 Globisporangium barbulae
GGGTGGCGGTCTATATCAATGATTGCGCCGGTCAAAGCCCGAAGCATTCTACGGCTTCGAAGCTGTCGTGATACAGCTGGACGAGAAAAGCTAACACGCTTAGCTGCCTCCGTAATGGAGAGATGCTGGCGCACAACCATCGCCTCAGCCGCATCAATTTGGTCCTTCGTTAGTGTGCGCCTGAACTGCGGCGCGTGTTCACCCCATGCTTGCTTTGAAATGAGCGACGCTTCAAAATCTTTCTGCGCACGGAAAACGATCCGTTGGGCGCGTCGCTTGAAGGACGCAATCCTCCCTTTCTCGCTTGAGGCGTAACGAACGGCCAACGGTCTCATCTCAGGATCGACGTTCGAACTCCTCACTATTGAGTTCGAGCCCTCAAGTGCACACAAGCAACAAGCCTCTGGTGCCACTAGTCTCCAACCATGGGACATCACCACGGAAAAGAGAAGCGCACAAGTGAGCACGTCTGCAAGGAAGCCGGCGACAACAACTCGAGCGCCGCAGCTAGCCAGATGCGAGCCGTTCTCGCGCTTCACGAAGCCTGTCGCAATGGAGACGAGGAGCGCGTCCAGGCACTGCTGGTGCTGGCAATGCAAGAACAAGTGTCAGTGGACTCTCTCGACGCGCATGGACGGACTCTGCTGGCAGTTGCGTGTGAAAGTGACTTCGTCAATATCGTGCGTCTGCTGCTCGAGTACAAGGCATCCGTGGACCTGGCAAAGCGCAATGGCGCTACGCCGCTCTACGCTGCGTCCAAGCGCGGACACCTAGACATCGTGCTCGTGCTGCTAGTGCACAATGCGTCAGTGGATACGCCCAAAAATAACGGCTGCACACCACTCTTTGCTGCTGCGCAGAACGGTCACCTGCCTGTCGTCCACTTGCTGCTGGAGCACGGCGCGAAGGTGGATAAGGATACGAACGAGGGAGAGACCGCTCTCTTCATCGCTGCGCACAACGATCACGTCAAGGTCGTGCGCGTGCTGCTCAAGTACAACGCGGCTGTGGATATGGTAGCGGACGACGGCAGAAGCCCCCTTCATGCTGCGATCGCGTTTGCGTCAGTGGAAGTCGTGCAGCTGCTGCTCGAACACAATGCGAATGTGAACCTGGCAGCTGCCGGAGGGTTGACGCCACTCTTCCTTGCTATTAGCGTTGGCAACGTGGAGCTGACGGAGTTGCTGCTTCAGCACCATGCCAGCGTGAACGCCACCCTGGACGACGGAAGCACACCGTTGTACATCGCAGCAATGAACGGGTATGAGGAGATCGTGCGTCTGCTACTGAGCCATCACGCGAACGTGGAGACAGCAACGACGGAGTACGAATTAACACCACTGTACGTCGCAGCTTACATGGACCGCGTCGAGGTCGTGCGACTCCTGCTGGAGAATGGCGCACAAGTGGACGCGGCGAGGAACGACGGCTCGACCCCACTGTACATCGCGTCGTGCTGCGGGCATCTGGAAGTTGTGCGTCTGCTGTTGGAGAATGGAGCAAATGTGAACACGGCGATGGATGGAGGCGCGACACCGCTATATAGTGCTGCGAGCAGTGGCCGCGTGGAGGTAGTTACGCTGCTATTGGAGCATCAGGCTTCCGTAGATTTGGCGAACTGCAGCGGTCGGACCCCGTTGTGCATCGCTGGCGAGAACGAGCACCACGAAGTCGTTCGTGTGCTGCTCGATCACAACGCAACGATGGGCAAGGCCAAGTGCAGTGGCAAGAGTCTGCACATCGTGCAGTCGCTGATGGATGAGCGAGCTGCAGTAGCATCGTAGCGTTCTCAACCTCGTAGTGCACGTAGAATGCAGTCATATACCGACTCTTTATTCTGCATACATGTAAGTCTATGATCTCTATGCTTACGACGTTGAAGTGATCGACCTGGAAGCTAGTGTGTGAAGTCATCTAAAAGCTCGCGTGGAGATCTTCCATGGTTTGCAGTCTGTTATTCACGGGTTGTTGATCTGGCAGAGCAGTGGCTTCTGCTCAATGTTGTAGCAGTCTTGAATAGCGTCGTACTTGACGGCAAACAGCATCACGCGCATGGGCGCCAAACGCCATCTCGCAAATGGTGCCGTGATCGCTAGTACGTACCAATCGGTCATGGAAACGACCCATTTGCCTCCAATAACAAAGTAGCCCAAGCGAAGCAGCTCCAAGCTTGAGATGGCTGGGATGTGCTTTTGCTGACCTGATTGAGCTGATTTCGTGATTGCAGGTGGTCTGTGAGCTGGATTCGGTCCCAGTCCGCCACTGGAAGCGACTCAAAGTGCCAGTGTATCTTCGGTTGCTGTCGGCGGTGCTTCGTTCGCATCGCACGCCGTCGGCTTCAAGCACAGCAACGGTAGCAGATTCAGACTGAGCACGCCGATCTTGATCAGGAAGAGTGACTTGACGTTACCGTTGAGCTTCAAGAGCGTGTTGTTTCAAAAGAAGTCGAGAATCGTTAGTCTGTCGAAGTCTTCCGACGACAGCACAGAGTTGACTCGACCGTCGAACTCCAGCCAGCCCGACTGCGCGAGGCTTACACGAGAGTAGTGCAGGAGACAGAAGAAGAGCAGCTTTGGGCCAAAGAGCACGTCGCTCATCCGTCTTCGCAGCAGCTTCGCGATCAGGTTGAGCAGGCTGTAGACGAAGAACAGGGACTCGGCGATGCCAGGGTACATCAAGAACCAGGCTTACGAAAGTGCTAGCTGAGCTCCATCGTAGGTGCACCCGACCGTGGCAAAGACTGCCAAGTTAGTCTTGAGTCGAGGCAGCAGAAATAACGGGAGCAAATGGAACCCGTACGCACACGAGAGGACACCGATGCTCACGGACTGAAGCTCGGTCTCGCCTGAGCGATAGCTGTGCAACAACGCAATCTTGGCGACCAGCCAGCGGACGAGCAGCGCGCCGAGCGAAGCGTTCGCTAAGATCATTTCGAGGTCGTACACGCTCTCGATTGACCGCTCGGTTGACGCGTCGAATAGGAACACGCCATCGTGTCGCTCGTTCAGGATCGTCACTGACGTCGTTGCCAGGAACCTGGTGGCTGAACTGAGTCGAGCGCCCCAATCATCCTTTAGAACCACGTTCCCACACGCAGAGGTGTCTTTGCAATCGTGCTCGCTGTTGCACCGCATGTCGAACTCTCTTGTGACGATGTCCAGTGAACTCCTCTGCGTGCTCAACATGTCAGCGAACCACTTGTCGCCTTCCAGGTCTTCGTACCACCCGTTTCGCCACACGCCTCCGGGTTTGCCAAGCCACTCGACGGTTTTTAGTTCACGCACACTTCGATTGACGCTATTGAAGAGCAGCTCGGTGTCTCCTTGGATCTCATACGCGCCGCTGAGTCGGAACATGCAAGCGTTGCCGTTCCAGCCAGGTATCGTATAGCGAGCGTGGAACGAGTTGTCGGAGAATGGCATCACGATGACAGGGAGTGTATCGGACAGAAGCTTCACCGTTGCGTTCTCAACGATTCGCAGACTGCTGCCGCGGTTGACATTGTAGCCTAGATCCTCGCAGCGATCGAATATCGTGTCCATGGTCGAAGCGATGGCCTCGCAGGTGGCCTGATAACTGCTCATCGCTGACTCGCTGAAGCCGCTGAGTTGCTGCGTCCTTTTCATCATTCGGAAGCCGGACACTGCGCTTCCAGACGAGCTCACCACGTCTGCTGCTGCGGGCGACTCGAGCGCTTGTTGGAGCTGCACAGGCTTGTATACGCGTCCACGACGAACACAGACGAACGACCGGTCGGTAAACAGCGCCTTATTGGTGCCGAGCACATGGTACACGCCGAGCGTCGGGTCTTGGCCAAAGTATAGGTGCACGTACGAGGTGACTCTCGTCTATGCGATGCCGAGCACCTGGCCAGAGGAGGGTCGTGAAGAATGTCCAGAGCGCCCAGCTGTACACAAGACCAAGCTAACTTGACAGTGGCGCACACCTTCGTTTCCTTGGGTGTTGACTTCGTTTCTGCTGCCGCTCCTGTGGGGATACGAGCGCGCTGCTCGGTGCAATCGGCTGCACTGGCGTCACGACAGCACGCATCGTGAGAAGCAAGCTTAGAGAGACTTCAAAGACTCGCAGTTCAGTGTAGGCACGAGTGCACCAACGCCAGGCATCAATGGGTGGAGAGTGAGGAGACGACGGGGTATTTTGAGCACCAACAAGAATGCAAAACGGAAGAGCCCCGTCTATGGGACAAGTGATGTCTCTGCCATATCTCGTCGCCTCGTGCTGTGCAAACTCGTCAAGCCGATCAACGACTGATGCAATGCCGATGCGATCCTGTGGGTCGAAGGCGCACATCGTCCGGACGAGGCTCCATTGGCGGTCGCTCATTGTCTCGGGCTGACGCGGCAGTGCTTTTTTTCGAAGCACCTGGTAACGTACAGCGGCATCGCTTAGGCTTTCCCATGGAAACTCACCCGAGATGGCCTCCACGATGCACATACCAAACGCGTAGATATCGGACTTGAGCGTGAGTCGGTCGTCCCCGCGCAGGCACTCAGGAGATCGCCACCTCAGAGCTCCGAGATGTTTCACATCAAGTTTCACCTCCGCGATGTTGAGAATGCTGCTGTAGCCAAAGTCGATGATCTTGGCTTTGCCGTCAGCTCCAACCAGGAAGTTGTTGCCCTTGAGATCGTTGTGAAGGATGTTTTTGTCGTGCAAGTAGAGCAACCCCTTGGCGATTTCGTACAGCTTTTGCCACTTCTTGTTGCGGTTCTTGTCGAATTTCAGGTAATCACGCAGCGTACCGCCTGCTATACTCTCGCATACGAAGTAGCGCTTGTCGACGTCGCACGCGCCATAGAGCCTCACCACATTGGGGTGACTTAGCTGCCACCAGACTCGCAGTTCATGGAGAAAGAGCTCTTGTGGATATCCGTTTGCACCAGCTGCGTAGCCCATATACTTGACCACCACGGGAGTACTCGACCAGGTTCCTCGTAACACTTCGCCGAAAGAGCCTTTGCCGATTAAATCGTTGCGGTTGAACTGCAGCTTGTGAGGCGGGATGAGCCGCGGCTTCTCCGCAGAGTTCAGCGTTGGGGCACCAGTATTCGTTTTGAAGTGAACGACTTCCACTGCATTGGCGACCCTTTTCCCGCTGTTCTCTGGTTCTTCGCTGGTCCTTTGACTGTCTTCGTCTGTCCCCAATCGCTCCTTGGTGTCAATTGGACGGTGCTTGCGCCATTCATGAATCGAGCCTGAGCCCGTGATCTCGAGCAACTCGAGCAGCTCGTCAATCTTTTTGTGGAGTACATTATTGCGCAACGACACCTTTTGACTTTGAGCGCGCTCGAGCTTGGATTGGGGGCTGTACGCTGAGATTCGTAGGAACTCTTTAAACGCCAGCAGGATCTCGCAGTATGTCGCCACTCCAAGATCGCTCGGTCGTGTATGGGTCGAGCACAGCCACTCGTAGATGCGTTTGAGTCGATGGAAGATGAGGCCGATTTCTTCACCGTTTTCTCGGAAAAGCGAGATGTTGAGCTCCAGCGTCTCTAGGTACTCCTTCAATGACGACTCCAGCTTTGGGGAAACATGATCACGAAGATCTTGGGAGATCACTAAAGCATCTTCACTTCTTCTCCCAGTCTCGCGCCGGTTTTCATCCTCTGCAAATTGCTTGAGAGCCTCAACGACATGGGATATCTTCCATCTTCGAGAAGGATCTGGCCAGCACATCTCCTGCACCACCCGCCACTGGGAATCCGTCATTTCTGCGGGTTGCAGAGGTACCGCACCTCTTACGATCCTTGAAGCCGCTGTCTCCGCTGTCTTCTCGCCGCTCCATGGTATCTGGCCGCTCACAGCTTCCAGAATGCACATCCCAAACGAGTATATGTCGGATTCCATTGATGACGGCCCTCCTCTCACGCACTCGGGCGCCTGCCATCGGACGCTCTCTGGGTCTCTTTCAGGCTGCAGGTTGGAAGCAGCGATTTGAAACCCGTTGATTTTCGCCGCGCCAAGCTCGTCAATCCAAAGGTGACGGCACTGGAAATTGCCAAGAACGATGTCCTTCTCGTGAAGCAATGTGAGACCCAAAGCGACCTCGAGAAGCTTCTGCCATGTACGATGCTTTTTTTGTGGTGAAGACAAGTACTCGCGCAGGTTGGTCGCCCAGCAAACCTCGTAGACAGCGACGTACGGTTGGCGAAGATGCGCCGCTCCAAAGAGTTTGACCAGGTTCGGGTGACGCAGGTTGTACCACCGAGTAGCGATTTTCACGAAGGCTTGATGCGGTAAATCAAATTCACAGAGCATGACGGCTGAACTCAACCACTTTGCACGGAACGGCGTCTTCTCTCCATCACTCCGATGCTGTAATTGCGAGCTTTGACTTAAATCGAGCTCGTGAGAAGGAATGAGCCAATCAGGTACCGATGGGGCTGTGGAAACTTTCGAGAAATTCAGCACCATTTCCAGGCAGTCGCAAAGAAGCTCGAGCATCTCCTCCCTGTGATGATTGCGGTGTCTCTGCAGTTCATTCTGAAGCAGTGATGTCGTCTCGAACTGGTTATAGCGGAGGCTGAAATAGACCTCATGGTTCTCACTAAGAGCCGTTCGGAAGACTTCGACCATCTTGACAGCATCGTATTCCCACTTCGCATTCTCGATGCCCTCGACAGCACCGGAGATGTCACTCTTCTGCAATTCGTCGATCTCGGTGTGAAAATCTCGAATTCGGTTCGTGACATGTCGACTGACCATGACGCGGAAAAATATGTTGTTCGCCTCACACAGGCTCTTGAGCTTCACCATGCCGAAAATGATCTCGAGGAACTGGCTGATGGTCTTTGCAAACAAGTCCGTATCAGTCTTCATGTGACCGTAGAAGTTCGCGAGTCGCCGCACCACGCTGTCCCACATTGGCTCGAATTCGCGAGTATGAGGGCTGTACTCGTCCAGTGTCTGGAGCGTGGCATCCACCACGGAGGATTGTGACTTTTCTGAACGGGGGAATCCTTGTCGAATGATCAGATCAGCAGTGCCGCGGTGGCCCAAGCGAGCAGCAGACACCAGGCAGTTTTCTCCGTGAAAGGGTTGAGCATGGACAGACGCACCAGCGTCAACCAGCTCTCTCACCACGTCAAATTTCCCGGCCTGTGCAGCTGCAGACAAAGACGTCTCGCCAGATGCGTTTCTCTTGTGAACTGAAGCTTTAGCGTCAATCAGGATCTTCACCATCTGCAAATGCCCCTGTCGAGACGCACGAATTAGCGGCGTGTCACCTTTCGGATCAGCCAAATCCACTGTAGCTCCTCTACGCAGCAGCTCCAGCGCGACTTCACAGTGACCATTCGTGCAAGCAGCCGCCAGTGAGGTGGTTCCTTCGTAATCAGGGCTATCCACCTCTGCACCCGAATCCAACAGAGCAATCGCGATAGGTAGATGACCTGGATAACTGGCGGCAAATAGTGGGGGGACGCCAACTTCGAGGGACGTGCTCACGTGCGCACCGCGTTTCAGCAACTCGTTCACCACAGCTACGTGGCCATACTTGCAAGCGACAAGCAGAGGAGTTGTACCGTCGAAGTTTTCCAAGTTGACGTCGGCACCACAATCTAACAGCACTCTGACTGTTTTCAGGTCGCCTTCTTGGGATGCGAGGTACAGCGAGCTCCCAGTAGTCAAGCTTATTTTGTTAGCTTGAGCACCGGCTTTCACGAGTTCTTGCACAACGTCAGCGTGGCCGTAGTACGACGCAACAGACAATGCTGTTGCTTCACTTGAGTTTGCCCGATGAACTTGCGCGCCAAGTCCCAGCAGCACTTTCACGATCTCCAGGTTGCCGTCTCCTGCCGCCATGTACAGAGCCGTGTCGCCGTTCGAATTCGCCATGTTCACGTCTGCACCGTGTTCCACGAGCGTAGAGATGATTCTTAGATGACCGTGCTCAACAGCAGTGAGAAGTGGAGTAAACCCTTCATTGTCTCGCTTGCTCACTTGTGCGCCATGTCTTAGCAGGAGCTCGACAGCATCGTGATGTCCTTTCTGACACGCGATGTAGAGCGGCGTCACTCCTTCGTTGTCAGTCGCATCCACTTTGGCTCCGCATCGAATGAGCTCACTCACAACTGTCGCATGGCCGAGCTGGGATGCGATGTGTAGAGGTGTCACTCCGTCGCTTGACCTCAAATCAACTTGACACTTGTGAGCCAGCAACGTTTTGACAGCCTCAGCGTGGCCGTTTTGCGCTGCCATGTAGAGAGGAGACGCGTGCTCTGCATCAACTTTGTCCACGTCGGCTCCGAACTCGATCAACTTCTTGACGATATCAGTGTGGCCAGCGCAAGATGCGACATACAGGGGGCTTGAATTGATAGCAGTCACTTGATCCACTCGCGCACCTCGGTCCAAAAGCACCGACACGATTTCCAGATGTCCCAGTTGGCACGCGATAAAGAGAGGCGTCATTTGATGAGCGTCTGTCACGTTCACATCAGCGCCGCTATCCAGCAAAACACTGACGACGCTCAGGTGGCCCATCCTAGACGCAGCCAGCAGTGGCGTCCAACCATACTTGTCAGCCAAATGCGGCAGCGCGCCACTCAAGACCAAAGATTTCACGGCGCCGAGATGACCGTTCTGCGCAGCGTAGAATAGCGGCGTTGAGCCGTTGATGTCTCCCTTGTTCACGTCAGCGCCGCTTCGAACGAGGTAGTCGACGACATCGAGGTGGCCTTCCAACGATGCGGCGTACAGAGGAGTTGTGCCAGTCGTGCTTGGCCTGTCCACATGTGCGTCCTTCGCAATCAGCTTTCTCACGATGTCGAGGTGGCCTTGCTGGGATGCAATTGACAAAGGCGTCACGCCATACTCGTCGATCGCGTTGACGTCAGCACCACCTGCGAGAAGTGCTTGCACAACTTCAAGATGACCATTTTTGCTTGCACTGAACAAAGCCGTGGGGCTACTGCTGTCGGCACGTAGCTCTGTCTTCGCGCCATGATGAAGAAGTGCTCCGACAACCGCGTGATGGCCTTCCTGTGCGGCGAAGGAAAGCGGAGTTCGTCGATTCGCACACACGTCTACGTCCGCACCGTTCTCCAGCAGAAGCTCGGCGACAGTTAGATGACCGTTCTTGGAGGCGCTAAATAGCGGCGTCATTCCCGAGTTGCTGGTTTTATTCACTTGCGCATCGTGTTGTAGGAGCACGCGAACAGCCTCGACGTGTCCGTTCTGACTCGCAACGAGCAGCGCCGACGCGCCTTCTGCGTTTACCTTGTCCACTTCTGCGTTGCACTTGAGTAGCTCGTTCAGAACGTCAAGACTGGGGGCTCTCACGCACGCTGCGATCAGCGGCGTCAGGCCGTTCTTGTTCTGTTTGTCGACTTCCGCATCATACTTCAACAGCGACCGCACAGTACCAAGGTGTCCATCGAACGATGCAACGCAAAGGGGCGTCATTCCGTCATGCAGCGCTGCTTTGTTTACGTCCGCGCCGCCAGCCACCAACACGTCCACGATGTCTTCAAAGCCATGGCCCGCTGCGAGCAGCAACGCCGTGCATCCGCGCGCGTCGTAAGCGTCGATGTCCTCGCAGTCTGCGAGCAGCACCGTCACAGCGTACAGGGCCCTTTGCTGTACGGCGTCATAGAGCACCGTCGATTGCATGTCTTTTTTCTCGTCTTGTTGTCCTTCTTTAGTCTTCTTCTTCTTAAAGACTGACTGAGCGAGTGCTGGCAGCATCAGTGCTCCTATGGCAAGGTCCAGAGTCGCAGAGGCCAACTGTGAGTGGGCAACGATCTTCACAGCACGCCTGCGCACCTAATGCGAGTCTTCACTGTGACACATGTGCACTAGATGGGCGACACGTGCGTTCGACGCTCTTTCTCTCTACGGACGTATACGGCGCAGAGATCCATCGCTCCTGTGCGTCTTCAGCCGCCCCGTGCTCTATGAACCCCCATGCATGTAAGGAAGCATGACGCAAATACGCTCTGAAACACACGTTCACACAAAAGATGCGCTTTTGGCAAGCAGACTCAGGTTTTGCCACGGAAAAGTGTTTGACTTTCAGTATGAATGTAAGGCAAATCCTGAGAATAACCGTGTCAGTAGCCATGTCGGTAGCCATTGGCTATTGACACCATATATTCGTGTGTCATTAGCCTCATTCAAAAATGACTTAGTCTTAGTGTTAACCGGGTTTCCGATACACTGTAAGGTAAATCTTAACATGCCCAAAACTACCAGAAATAGCAAATGGACCATCAGTCTTCTCCACATTTCGTTTTCAGTGTGAGGCAATTGATTCCGAGTAGTGCTCATGCGAGATCAGCAGCTTCGGTCGTCAATTGCAGCGACAGCGCGCGTGCACAGCGAGCCGACACGCGAGGAGATGGCGGACGTCGGCGCACGCTTCCCGCCGTCCAAACGCTTGCGTCCGGAGTCCGAGCCAGTGGTGTGGAGCGGCAAGCAGCAGCGTTTTGAAGGGCAGCCACGCGACCATAACAACAGCAGCAACGGAAATACCACAAGCGTCTTTGGCAGTGGCGAGCGTGATCGCTATGAAGATGCGGCTGAACGCCCCATTGTAGAGCTACATGTAGCTGACGGTGATGACCAACCAATGACCACGTCGTTATTGCAGAGCCTCTCGGCGTCAACTGCGGCGTCGTATTTCACGTGGCGCCTGCCGGCGAACCAGGGCCTGGACGCAAGCGAGCAGTACTTGAACGAGCAGCTGGTGCACGTCGCGGGCTCTGCTGCGTTCGAGATGAGCTCGATGGCACGCGCCACGGGGCTCGGCGGTGGTCCTTCTCCGCCGGAAGAGGGCGACGAGGCGGCGATCTGTCAGCTGAACCTGACCAAGAGCGTCTGGGGCTTCATCAGCGCGCAGACAGCGTACACTGCAGTAGGGAAAGAGAAGCTGCAGCGAGAGAAAGACGAGGCCGAGAAGAGTCTGCGCAACGCGATGGACCTCATCAGCCTGCTGTTGTACTTGCGCTCGCAGGAGCTCGTGCGGCAGAACGAGCTCGGCGAGCGGCTGCAGATGCTCGAGAAGGAGCTGCAGCGCAGGAAGCACCAGATGCAAGCGCTCATGAGTGAGCTCGAGACCAACAAGCAGAACCTGGCGCAGCAGGAGAACTACTTTCGCGCCAAGGAGCTCGCGTTCATGAACGAGCGCAAGACGCTGCAGACCGAGAAGAAGTCGCTCGAAGTGATGGTTGCGAGGCTGCAGGGCGTCGAGACGTCCTTCAAGGCGCAGCTGCGACGAAAAGACGCAGAGTACGAGCGGCTGAGGAAGAATCTGCAGGACTCCGTAGCGCGGAGCAGCAAGGAGCAGCGGGTAAAGTGATGCAAACTCACTGAGTTTATGCTCTACGACTTCGTATACCGAGATTAACAGCTCATTATTATGTGTGTTTTGGCAGGGCATTGCAGTGGGCAAGCCGCTGAATGGCACTACCGAGCGAAGGCGGACAGCACAGCAAGCACAGTCTCACGAAAGTCAGGTCACCAAGCAGATCATGGAGAACTTGGAGCGCAAGAAGGCCGAGCTGCTGTTTGAAAACGAAGCTTTGGTCAGCAGCTATGATGGACTGCAACGTCAGCTCGAGCTGCTGACGTCGCAGTACAGAAAGGCAGCGCATCTGTTCCTCGCCAAGTACGTTCTCCACTTCACATTATCATGTATTGAACATCTACGGTAATTTGTGCGACACTAACTTTGCAACCTCTTTTGTAGGAAAGGACCAGAAGGACAGTCTGACGAGCTGCTCGAGCTGACAAGCGTTCCCATTGATGAGTTCACACCGATGGCGTTCAGCATGCCGTCCAAGCAGCAGCTGCCGCAGTTCATCTCCAAGTCCATGGACGTCCTCGAGAGCAAGATCGGGCAATTTGAAGTCGCGATGCGCCAAGATCTCGAGCAGGACGCTCTTGGCGACAAGGACGGAGCGATTGTGATTCTTCAGCAGAAACTCGCAGAGGCCCAGGAGATCATCACGGAGCAAGATCAGCTCATCCAAGCATCGCTGATCAGCCAGCCAGTGGGTTCAGTTGGAGGTGAGCACCGTGATCGACGGATACTCCACGCAGCAGATGAGCAAGTGCACAAGCAAGGAAGAGCTACAGTCAGCCAAAGTCGGCATAGTGGCTATGGTAGTCAACCGACTGGCGGATTGGATGCTGAGGTCGTGCGATTACAAGAGATGGAAGAGGATCTCGCGATTCAGAAGCGCGAGTTAGAGCGGAAACTCCAGAATGTGGACCAGGAGCGACAGCTTTTGCGCGATCAGGCGATGAAACTGGACCAAGATCGCCTGGAGTTTGAGGTTCGTGAAATGTGCAATCATACCTTGAGCTGCGAAGTGCACATGATCTAACTGATTAGTCTCTCTCCTCTTTGTGCATTTTAGATTGAGAAGCAAGAGCTCGTGTTCCGACCGAGTCGAGAGTGGAGGTCCAGTGATGAAGATCACGCGATGGCAGATTCAGCGCCGACTCCGACAAAGAAATTGAAGCGAAGAGCCATATCTGCTGACATGGATGTCAACATGGACTCGCCTTTTCGCGTTCCCGTCCCAGGTATGCTGCTCGTGTCTGCTGCCTCAATTGAAATCCTGAGACGAGATTTTCACTGACGACCTTGGGAAATTGTGACTGTCGCTATGGAAACCTGTAGCGTCGCCAAAGACCGCCGTGCTCCTTAGAAAGATCGGGATCGACCCCTTTGACGGATTCGCGAGCCCCTGAGCAGTGAAAGCCCGTCTGCGATGAGATTTCCTCTCGGCGTACGAATGCGCGAAGCGCGAGCTGAGTTCGACAGGTTCCTGGTCCCTCGGGATGAATAACCCTACTCATTCCATCGGCTCTCAATGGCCTCAAGAAAACCAGTATCCGAGCCTTTCAGACCCGACAGCAGAACGCACACGGGCGATTCCGCGAGAGTGCCTCAGGCTCAAGCAAGGCAGAGCTGAGCTCTCTGACTGTCACTTCATCATGTCCGCGGTGCCGCAAATGGTTTTGAACCCAACGCCAGCAGTCGTATAGAGGTTTAATTATATAAACAGGATACGAAAAATGGCACTCGAATTTGAACTATGTATGCGTGTTTTACCACAGTTTGATAGCTGACATAAGAAGGGTTTTTGGCGTATAATTGAAACTCAGGTGAAAGCGGACGAATGCTGTGATGCCATCCGTCCAGGCGCCGTGTTTACGACGGAAACATGCCGGTGCCCGTGGCCAAAAGCCTCCTCCGCCCACACACACAGCAGACAACAGATAAACAAACAGCAGTGGGATGACGCAGCACTTTTCGTCGTCAGTCCGAGCGCATTAGGAAATAAAACGTCCGTCTCGCACAACGCAACACACAAAAGATCCCCTCTTTTTTTTAACTTTCCATTTCAGCCAATCATACCTCTCTGTATCTCTTCACTATTTTCCATTCGCCAATATTCTACATATATCAACATTCCCCACCAATAAGAATGGAGAACAAAGCACCCCAATCTTCCAGAGAGCATCAGCAGGTTCGAAAATTGGTTCAGAGCCGGCAAGAAGACAAGGCAAGCAGTCCAAGAGCTACTTACACGTACGCGAAGGACGGACGGACGGACGGCGCTCGATCTCTCTCTCCATTGCGCCATCTCCCCTCGCTCTCCCCCTCGCTATTGGCCATGTCGGACGATACGCTCTACGTGCGCTACGGCCACAAGATTCGCCTCGCAGCCGCGTCGGCGTACGCGCCGAGCAGCAACGCCACAACGACGAACGCGAGCGAGCTGCTGGGCATCGGGTACTACGAGAAGAACGGGCGCCACGGCATCCTGAGCTGCGTGCCGCCGCTGGGCGAGAAGCTCGACCACCTCTTCAACGAGGACGAGTACCTGCTGCTCGATCCGTCGGACCAGCGCGACGTCGGCGAGGTCGTCGAGTACGGCTACCCGGTTGTGCTCGTGAACCAGCACGGCATGGTCTGGAACAACAAGACCGGCGGCATCACGGGCTACGTGGGGCCGCGGCCGCGCAACATCCCGGGCGAGATGTTCGTGTCCTTTCGCAAGCTGCCTGCCGGTAGTAGTAGCACGACTACGGCCGCCGCGTCGTCAAAGGAGAAGAGCAGCGACAGCAGCAAGACGGCGTCGGCGCCAGCGGTGCTCTTGTCGTCGTCCTCGACCGTGTCAAACGCATCAACCGCGAGCGCGTCATCGACGAACAACGTGGGCTTTTCATCTCTCGTACAGGGAGGAGGCGAGTCGCAGGGCCCGATGCGCTACGGCGACCGCAACGTTGTGATCACGGTCGTCGAGTCGAACCGCCACTCGCAGATGTTCAACAAGCGCCTGAGCAACTTCAAGAAGCCCACGAGCCGCATCGCCGGCGGGTACATCTGCTGCGACGGCAAGGGCGCGGACCTCAAGTTCACGATCTGCCCTGCGAAGCCCCGCGTGGAGCAGATCTCGATGATGAACAAAATCATCACGTCGTACAACTACGGCCAGAAGATCGCGCTGCCCATTGCGCTATTGGAGAACAGCATCGACAAGGCGAGAGCGAAAATTGGTGCCGATAGCGCCATCGAGCAGGCCGAGATCCTCTTCAAGCTCTCGAACCAGGCGACAGCGGTATTGCCCGGACGCCTGCTGCAGGAGAAGCTGCTTGCACACACCGTCGCTAACTACGATGAGAACTCCAAGGCGCAACAGGAAAAGGAGTCGGTCTTCGTGCTGCCGCTGCGCAACGGACCGGGCGAACTCGTGCTCAAGCTCATTGGAGTGGCGCCGAAGGCCGCCATGGGCAAGATCGCGGCCTGCACGACCGATGGCTCATCAGGTTTGAATGGCATTAGCAACAGAACCAGCAGTGCGGCAGCGGCGATGGTCACGAATCTGCCCAAGCTCTCGCTCTTCTACAAGATCGTGGACATCATGCGCCTGGTGCCCGTGCCCGTGTTTGCGCTGCTGTACGCGGTCCTCACGCACTTCCTCTGGAGCTCGCTGAGTCAGATGGAGGACGGACTCAAGCGCGAGCTTGTGGTGCTCGTGCTCGTGGCGTTCCCAGCGTTCTACGTCGCTGTGAAGGTGGACCACCCGTTCTCATCGTTCTTCGAGGCGCCGCACGTCGAGGTCCACCGCGAGGTCGAGCCATCGACGAACGCGACGCTCAAGCTCATCGTCGTGGAGTACCGCTTCACGCTCGCTGCTGCCTTGGCCACGACCCCGGGCTCGTTGGCTTATGGCGCCGTTGTCAGCAACGGTACTGACTCGGCGTCCAATGGCGCCACCACCAGCTCAGCAGCCTCTCTTTCTGTGGCTACAGGCAGTGCCACTGCGTCCACAGAATTGGTGGTGACAGTCCCAGCAGCGGTGCCTAAGCGGTTCGTGCTTGCCGAGAAAGGCGACGAGGCTAAAGCGCTTGTGCGGTACCAAGAGACGATGACGTGGCGCCGCGAGGAGAAGCTGAGCGAGATCCTGTTCACACCGAGTCCGGCGTTTAAGACTATCAAGGAGAACTACCCGCACTACTACCACAAGCGCGGCAAGCATGGCGAGCCGGTGTACTACGAGAAGCCGGGCAAGATCAATTTGAAGGCGCTCAAGGGCGCGGGCCTGAACCTGGACGACCTCATGCACAACTACATGATGGTGACCGAGTTCCTCTGGCAGGTGATCGAGGCCGACGACAACAAGAAGTGCATCTCGGTCATCGACGTCGAGGGCATCGGCATCTCGGATTTCCGTGGCGAGGCCGTCGAGTACGTGAAGAAGGCCGCGGCGGTCTCGGGCAAGCACTACCCGGAGCGCTGCGCGTACATCTTTGTGATCAACATCCCGTCGTGGTTCAACATGATCTGGAACGTCGTGAAGAACATGATCGACGAGGTGACGCGCGAGAAAGTTGTGATGGTGCGCGGCAAGAAGAACATCCTCGAGGCGCTGCTCGAGCGCATCCCGCTCGAGAATATCCCGGAGGAGTACGGCGGCACGAGTGAGGGCTCGTCCCCCGAGGAGACTATGCTCCACGGCCTCATGGCGTTTCTGAACAAAGACGAGGACGCGCCGGCGACCAACCCGGTCGAACACATCCTCAAGAAGCCAACCAAGACGCTCATGAATTGAACACACGCAGCCGCTGTGATATGGAAGTCAAAACCAGCTAGCTTAGCTGCGTCCGCCAGTGTTCGCGTCATCCCACACACATCTTCTCGTAGATTTTAAGAGTAACAATACACAACCTAAACAGAGAGATTGCACCAAGTTCCAGCAGCACTGGCGTCAAAGATTCAAGTTCTCATCAAAGTATAGCTGAGATCTCACGAGACACCTGGGTACAAGACTCGTTCACAGCACAGGAAGGTCGACGGCCACCCAGCCTGGTTCCTCCAACTGCTCGCTCTCTTGCATTTCAAAGTCGCCATCATCGTCATCATCTGGTTCCTCGAACTTGCTCATGGAATTGTCTCTAGAATCATCGGAGACCATGAACTCCTCGAAGAACGCCGGGTCGCTCGTCCGATAGATGCGCTGCGCGCTGAGCACTTTGGCGCGGCAACCGTCGTCCACAGCCGCGAGGATCCGCAGCAGCTCGATCGCGAGCTTCTTGAACTCCGCCGTCTCGCAGAGCACGATATCCACGATCTCTAGCACGTGCTGGGCGAGCATGTCCCAGTGAGCCTGTGACCAGGATGCGGCACGGATGCGCAGCTGCTGGAGCACGAGGTGCCTCTCGACCTCGTTGCCGCTCAAGAGAATTTCGATATTGAGCTTGAGGTTTGGGATCGCGTCTTCGCCCGCGAGACCCAGGATCACCTTCTTAGGTTTGCGGTACACGCTCAACAGGTTCTGGAACCGCAAGCTCGCGAAGTGAGCGAAATCGTCGCTGCCTCTGTCTAACAGGCTCTGGATGATGAGGTTAATCTCGGCCGAGTAGCTCGGAGTCTCGGCCGCAAGGCTTCGGACCAAGTCGCAGAGCGCCTCGGCCAGTGCTTCGTCGTCCTCGTGGGCGAGAAAGTGCACGAGCTCTGGGATCGCGCCTTGGTCGTTTATGAGGACGTCACGAGCTGCGATGCTGGTGCTCAGCGGTCCTAAAAGGATCCGGACGGCTTGCTGGCGACGCATCAGTGGGCACTCGTCTTCAGCTCGCAGCATTTGAAGAGCTATCATGATGAGCTGCTCGGTATCCTGTAAATTCGTGATGCCAATGGCTGGCAGCTCGTAGCTCATCTCCATCAGGAGCGTCCACGCTGTGTCCTTGGAAGTGTCGCCCACATAGGACGCTTTGATGAGCGTCAAGAGGATGGAGATGAGCTCGTGATCGAGGCACAATGCAGCCAAGATGTACATGTTCCTGGGCAGCAGCTTGTCGAGCGCGTGGCGGACTTCAGCCTCCTGACGACTTCGTAGCGAGTGCATGCACTCGGGAAAGCTGAACCAGTCAAAATTGCTAAAGTCGACAATGCAAAATTCAGATGGCAGGAGGTCGATCTTTGGATAGCGCAGCTGGCTCGCAATCAACGCACCCAGGTAGTGCTCGTCCGTGCTTGAGATCACGCTGAGCAACGCTTGAGCTCTGTTTTGCACTGGTACACTCGGCAGCAGTGTTAGCGCGACGAGGACGGAGACGCCGCCACTCCTAAAGAAGCGTCTTGCGCCAGCCTTGTCGCTCAACACCGGCAATAGCGCTTCAAGAGCCACCAGCTTTTCGAACTGAGTGCCGCCTTTGAGGATCCGAAAGATCCATTCGGTGTGCTCAAGAGCGTCCCATTGTGGATCGTAGGCTCGGTAGCTCAAGTTTCGTTGTGTGACCACGATCTGCAGCAAGAGCAGCTTGAGCTCTCGGCTGACACACGCGAGACGGAAGCCTGTGAGTCGCTCGATCTCCATGGCGCACGCGACGCTCTCGGTGCTAAACGCCTTCAGCGCCCGGACAAGCAGCTCAGCGCAGTCTCTATCGAGTCCGTCGTGGATAGAATCCACGACTGCGGTGACGATCGCTCTTTGCAGCAGCGGGTAGATCATAAGCCCGTGCTGCTTGAGCATAGTGACGCATTTCAGAGCCCAGTAGAAGCACTGGTGCATCTTCCCATCGCTATGCGGCTGCAGCGTCTGCAGCACAGCGTCCAGGAGCGTCGTCTGATCGGCGATCTGCACTGCCACCTGTTGGTTTTCGAGACGCAGGATCTCCGGCAGGATCGTCCAGAGCTTCATCTGCAGCTCGTCACTAAGCTCGACGAGACGCAGCTTGTCCAGCAGTGCCTGCACGACGACGACGCCGCCGCCCTCGGAAAGAGTGTGGCTGAGACGCCCATTGCAGACGATCGCGTCCAGTTCGCCCAGCGTCTGCGGCAGTGGTGGCTCGAGGCCAAGTTGCTCCACATAGTAGACCTGTGGTAGGGACGTCTCTAAGTAGTTGGCGGCCGAGACGAGCTCTTCCAGCGACTGCTGCGCATTGCTACTGCTGCTGGCGATAAACTGCAGCTCTGCACTGCACTTACGTACGGACAGAGGCTTCTTCATCACTGCGCTCTCTCTCTCTTTCTCGTGTCATACGAAGCACGCGCGTGTCTGCAGGAGAGCGCAGATGACCTCACTCTTTATTCTCGCTTTGTATGCTGCTGCGAGAAAAAATATTTTGAATGAACCCAGATTGAGCTGATTTTTTCTACTGTAAGAATTGCATCCATAATACGCTGGATATAAAAAAGTATACTTTTGAGCCAATCTGAAGCAACATCGAATGTATTTTTGAAACATCTCTCTCTTTTCATAATAAAAAATTGACATTAAAAAAAATTCGTGAAGTTGGACAATAATTATGAGCGTCGAGACTCATGAGCCCTGACGCTCTCACTCTCTCTGTCTTGTGCCTATAGATCACTCACTGGATGATGTCGCTCCAGCGGCCGATGTACCCTTGGAACGCGCTCTTCTGCTCGATGTCGCACTCGCTGAAGAGCACGCAGGCCATGCTCGGGTCGTGGTGGTCGTCGCCAATGCCACGGCAGTAGGCGACCCCGTAGCCTGGGATGTCCACTAGGACGCGCGTGTTCGCGTAGCCCAGGTCGTATTCCACTCGGACGTTGCGTTCAAGAGGCTTGCCCAGCGCACCGCCTGAGATCCACTGAGCAGAGTTGTCGCCCACGACGCGCCAGTAGCGGTCGTCATGGTACCATCCGCGATGGAAGCCACCCGTGATGCTCTCCTGCGAGTCTTCGTAGCCCAAATCCTTGATTGGCGTCTTACGCTGAGCCTCAGCGGCTGGCAGTGGATAAAGTCGCAGCAGCGCGACGGGGAACTCGCGTCCCGGTCCTGGGAGTTCCTGGATCGCATGCAAATCCACCAGAAGACGCGCGCCACGCGGGAGCACCTGATGCACACTTTCGCACTGCACGTAGAGGTCGAACTTGGCTCGGAATGACGGGAACTTGGCGAAATGTTCGAGCGCTTTGCCAGTCCAAAGCACGTTGCGGTCCTCACTTCCACTGTCGACAGCAATAGCATAGCACATGCGAGTTGCGTTGGTAGTGCTGCTGGGGGGCACAATGTCGCTCATGCAGCGAACAAAGATGCCATGAAGCGCTGCGTAGTGGATGTCGTTGCGACGCAGCGCCGCGCCGATAGTCGGACCAGTGTATTCGCAGCACTCAAAGCGCCCATTCGCGTGCACCAGTCGCTCCAAAGGCGGAGGTCCCTTTCCTTCGTCGTCTTCCTCAGCGTACTCTTTAGTGTAGAGCACGCGCGAGTCCAGACCCACGATCTGGTTCGGTGTCTGCGCCATGAGGAATACAGCGTAGCCCAGTTCGTTCATCATGCGCGGACTCGCGTACTTGCCAATGAGCACCTTGGCGTCCTCGCCAAAGAAGAATCCACCCGTGGCGTTGTGGCACACGATCACCTCGCTCGCATCGACGCCCTGTCTTTGCATCTCGCCCAAGTCGTCACACCTGCTGCTGCTGTTGAAGAGCAGCTCGGGTGAGTGCGTCTCGATGAACACGCGCTCCTTCACGAACCGCTTCATGTCGGCCGCGAGTAGGCTCTCAATCGACTCTGCGGCTGCCTTCGGCGGGTTTACGCGCGCAAAAACCTCGCCACCTTGCTGTGGTTTGAGGCGGCGCACGCCCACTTTTCCGTAGCTCTCAACAACTACATGCGTGGTACGGTCGCAGATTTTGTAGGGCGTGTCGGCTGTGCACTGCACGAACACATTCAGCTTGTCAAAGACCGCGCTGATCTCACCCGCGCTCGCAGTCGGAAACGGTGCTCGGTACAGAATCTGCGTGGTGCGGTCCTGGAAGACGAGTGCGCTGTACGGCAGCATCTTGAGCCCGTGCTCGCCTTTGAATACCTGCCGATACACGTGCGTGGGCGCGCTGCGGAGCCGCCAGCCAGCGCGTGCCAGTGCAGTCGGCAGCATCAGCACCTGCTCGTCATCGAGCTCCTGTGCGACCATCAGCACGGAGAAGCGGTCGCGGTGCAGCAGAGTCTTGACAGCAGACGCCATTGGCGGTTGGCTGGTAGCGGCAAATGCTTGCGGCCTTGCGGGTAACTTGAAGAGCGAGCTGATCAAATGATGAGTTCTATACTACACTCACCATTCTCACTAGTGCAAACCATTTAAAAAAATACCCTCCAAAAAGAGATAAAATATTTTGAATCGACCCAGCTCGCAAAACAACAAAAGAGAGCAAGCCCGACAAGAAGTACAGCATGCCCGAGCGA
>JAADXK010000540.1:0-20664 GCA_023337805.1 Globisporangium barbulae
CTAAATTTCGTGCAATATCGCCAAATAGCAAGCCAGCTTGGAAGGATTAAAGTCAAGGCGTTACAAATTGACGTTTAAAACTGCAATTCTACTGCAGATCGCCTACTAATCTACTGGTATAAAAAATATGCCATGTGCTTGCATCGGAGGGCTTTCTTTTCGTGCAAAAAGCATGTGAATTGGATTAGTGCTCGCCGAGAACGAGGACAAAGTCAACAATGCACATTTCTTTTCGGAACAGAGGAAGTAGCATGTTGGCGACACGCGAGGCACGGTGAGCTCCCCAAAGGTCGTGGCAGCTCGTACTTCGTTCATCGTCTGCTTGCCGATGATGATGTGGCAATGAGCACTGCTCTATCCAACGTGAGAACGAAGCGCCACTATGTTTCGCTGCTTGACAAACGCAACAGCACAAGTGAGATTGAAATAAAGTGACGGCCGCTGTCTGTTCGCACCAGATTCATTAAATCATACCTGGTGAATGACAAAAGCGATTGTTGCTAAATCGTGAACTTTGTCATCGAAGAGCTCAACTCAAGCAACACGGCCACCGTGTTAGCTCGCTGCACAAGCAACTGCTTCACTTTCTTTGTGCCACACTCTGTTGATTCCTCGCAGTGAATAGTCGCAGATGCTGAGGAGCCAGTCACGCCATTCTCACCGCGCCTGAAGTCACTCGGATCTTGCCTTAAATCATTAACACGGCATACCAAGCTCAGTAAAAACACTCGATTCGTCTATTACAACGTCAGAGAGCATACACGAACACACTGACCGCTTACCGAACAATTTCGTTGTTTGATCCTCATCCTTGCACCTTTTCCCACGGCTTCGATGGCGCGCTTGGGTGTGCGACGAGTTCCTCGTCGTCGGTTACAGCAGCGGCGCCTTTCAAGTACTCCTCCGAATCAACCGAGATCTTCTCCTCAATAACCTTGATACCTGGCACCTTCTCGCCCTTCTGAAGCATTTCCATCACTTCATTGAACGACTTGGGGTATGCTGGTCCGGCGGGCGGGGTTTCTTCAACAGCAACCGCTGCAGGCGCTTTCTCTTCATCTTCGATTGCTGACACTGGAGCTTTTTCCTCTTCCTCCAGCAACACCTCAGCAGGTGCAAGCGTGACCGTCTCAGCCTTCTCTGCTGGCTTCTTCACGAACGAATCACTGATGCTTGCCTTCTTTTCGAGTCTCGCCATGAAGGAGTCCAAGTCGTTGTTCTTCTTGGATTCCACAATCGGTGCAGGAGTAACTTGAAGTGGGGCTGACGAACCAATCTCAAAATCCACAGCTGCACTCGACTTTTGATCACTGTCCTCCGTCACTTTTTTCTTCTGGTAGTACTCTTCCAAGCTCTTGTGAGCGATTTCTTCAAGCGACAAACTGGATGATGCCGAAGGGGACGTGAGAGACTGCAGAGCCTTCAGCGCAGCTCGCAAAACCGCCAGATTGTCGTCGAATTCGCCACTGGCACGATCGGCAGTGTGCCATTTCCACTCCATGTTCAACCCATTCGTTTCGAATCCAATCGCCTTCAGCAGGTCTTCATGGTGCTGAAATTATAGAGCAAAGAAGTTAGTACAATACTGTTCGCCTCGTTTCGTCACCTTGCATGGATTTACCTTGAGCGGCTCGACTTTCTGCTTAAAGTTCGCATTTCCAGGGGCAATTCGGCGGTAGCGAGGAACGTCTGGGTTCTGTGGCATTGCATATCGAGGTTCACGTTAGTTCCCCATGACAGCCGACAGCTACCGAGCCAGCTCAATATCTCACTCGCAGCAAGCATACCTCAACCAGGTTCTTGACATACATCGTTAAAATGCCAGCAGCCAGCTTCAGCTGCTCAAGCGAGTTCTACAGAGTCCACGCACATCCACGAGTTAATCGCCAGAGAACAACAATAATGTCCGCCGATCTAAATGTACCTGAGTGCGGATCAGCTTGAGAGTGGTCTCCATTTTCTCCGCCTTCGAGATGACCAACGGCTGCGGCTTTGGTGAGATCGTCGCAGTAACTGTCGTCATGGCGGATTGGCTCGCGCTGTTCGAAGACGAAGTCGTCACAGTCTGGTCATTTCCTGTGGTCGAAGATTGTTTCGTTTCGACGCTTCGACTCTCGTTCTTGGAAAGCAAAAGCGCCTTCAGTGTGCTGATCTCGGCTTTCAGCTCGGCAATAGCCTGGTTCGTGGACTGCCAGCACATCATCAGAATAATGAGTGAATGTGTGAGGGCTGTGGATATTTGCTGCAGTTCTCGAGCAGCGGAAGTGCACCTGTTCAGCCAGAGTGGAAGCAATCTGAGTCGAAATCGTGCTCTTGGTCAGCAGCTCTTGCTCTTTCTGGTCCAGGGTAGTGCAGAGATTCGCCAATTCGTTCGTCTGCGCCTGAATCGCTAGTGAGACATCAGTCAGCCCGGTCATCAGCACCTCGTCCTTCCGTGCGTTCTCTTCTTCCTCTTCTTTTACTTTCCCAGCCGTCAGCATCAACGGAGTTCTCTGCATGTTCATAAACACACATTCACCAATCATACGTCTTTGCAATTATATCCGCATCAAAGTATCCACTCACCAGCCATGGAACGTAACCAGATTGCACGGCGTAGTTCCACATGAATCCCAGAATCGAAGCTGCACCCACGAGCGACGAGATCGTCCACAGAACGCGGATGTACGGCGGATAGCGCGACTTGCGAATGAGCTGCTGCATTGGCGCCGCAGCTGCCATCGCCATGGGCGCAGTCAGCATCGCACCAGGTTGTTGTTGCTGCTGTTGCATCATCATCATCTGTTGATTCTGCTGCTGCGCATACGTTGGCGCGGGGGCCATCGTCGAAGCACCTGCGGCACTGGACGACGACGCTGCGTCTCCGTTCTGGTGCCGCTCGATCGCTTCCTGGATCTCCTCCTTCGTCATGCCCTTCTGCTCGAGGAACGACACGCGCTCTGACAGCGGCGTGGTCTAAAGCAACAGCAGTGCACACATGTGTGAGAAAACGCAATTCTTTGCCGCCCCGTAACGCACGTTCTACTGATCCAATCACGACGTGGAAGGCATCAGACACAAGCGCAGGGTCTGCAGAATGCAAGGCACACGCACTTGCACGTTCGGGTGCCGCAGGAACTTGACGCCGTTCTCCACCATCTCCTCCCTCATGGTCGCTTCGTGGCTAGGGACTTGGCTCGTTGCAGTTGCGTTGAAATTCGCAAATGTGTTGACTCGATCATCCGTGCGAGTGAGGGAGAGTACAGCGTATGCATTTATTTATAAGACCATCAGTACCACAGCGGTACGGAATTATACGACCATCTTGCTTTTGCATCAGATCTGAGTTTATAACATACTGAGTCTGAGACCGACCGTGCCCTCCAGCCATTGCCCCATTGCCATTTGCTTTGAAACAAAACAAGCGTGCACTTGCAGCGAGTGGCAGAAGGCGATAGCGCTTCGAACGAGTCAAGCAAAGTAACACACACAGGCGCAATGGCTCCAGGAGGACGAGGCGGTGGTCGAAGCGGCGGTGGTCGAAGCGGCGGTGGTGGCCGCGGAGGCGGTGCTAGAAAATCGAACGATGAGGGCGACGCAGCGGCCGCGGACGTCGCGCCTGTGCGCAACAACCCGTCGCACATCCGCAACAAGGTCAAGCGCGCGCAGGTGATGCAGCGCTTCCGCAAGGAAAAGAAGGAGCAGAAGAAGGCGACGCAGGCCAAGCGCAAGCGCGAAGCGGAAGAGCTCGGCGACAATGCGCCTGCGAAGCTCGAGCCGCGCACGATCGATAACACGCGTGAGCCGGAAATTACGATGGTGTCGAACGAGGGCGACGACGAGATCGCTGCTGACGAGCGCGATGACGAGTTCGCGCAGATCTTCGCGAATGTTGAGACCCCGAAGCTCATGATCACGACGCGTCCGTTCCCGTCAGGAGAGCTCTACCACTTCATCCGCGACCTCATCTCGCTCATCCCGAACGCGTTCTACTACAAGCGCGGCACGTTCGACATCAAGGAGATCGTGCAGTTCGCGACCAACAAGGAATTCACGCACCTAATCGTGCTCTCAGAAAAGAGCAAGGTCTGCAATGGGTACGTTCACACACTAAGGCATTCATTTATCAGCCGTCTGTGTGAGTTTGAATACTGACTCGCTCCTCGTTTTCCTATTGTCTATACAGCATGCTCGTGAGTCGCCTGCCTGAGGGCCCGACCGCGTTCTTCAAAGTCACGAACGTGAAGCTGAATGAAGACATCAAGGACCACGGCAAGCGCACGGACCACCAGCCGGAGCTGATCCTGAACAACTTCTCGACGCGCCTCGGCCACCGCGTGGGCCGCTTCCTGGGCTCCCTCTTCCGCCACGAGCCCGAGTTCCAGGGCCGCCAGGTCGTGACGTTTCACAACCAGCGAGACTTCATCTTCGTGCGTCACCACCGTTACGTGTTCGAGCACGCAAAGAAGGCGCGGCTGCAGGAGATCGGGCCGCGCTTCACGCTTAAGCTGCGGTGGTTGCAGCAGGGCACGTTCGACACCAAGTACGGCGAGTACGAGTGGATCCACAAGCAGCACCAGCTCGACACGTCGCGACGAAAGTTCCACCTGTAGGCAGCGTTCTTGTCAACGGCCAACTAGACACTGAGCCAACGGATAGCCATCGATTTAATACCTTTGCACATGCCAACCACACCCATGGTGTCCGTTTCTTATGCAAACACCGTTCCTGAATAGCAGCCGCGGCAGATTAGCGATAAGACAGAAACGCAACGTGAGGCACACACGATACATACAGCCGCCAGTCTGACTACCCGCCGCAGTCACAGAACACACCGTTAATACATCTCGGCCCAGCACACCTAAGCCGAGTTCTATTTGCGCCCTGGATCCTGCCAAGTCAAGTCGCATAAGAGCACCACTCATTCGTTGGGCTGCGTGTATTTCTGTAAGTCCAGTGCGAACCATCACGAGCAGTTCCCGCGTATTTATCACGCTGACAGGACGCCACGACAGTCAATGCGCAGCCACCTCCAGCTGAGGAGTACGGGCTTCAGGCCTCGCCGCGCTGCTACGTGAACGTCTGGCACTTCACGCTCATGATGCGCATCCTCTGCTGCGCGTTCTTCTCATTCACAATCTTCACCTACTTCTTCCTGGCGCACCCGAGATGTCGTACTACACGGTGATGCTCGGACCCTCGACCGCGAGTGGACTCAAGCCTGTGGGCTACGCGTTCGCGTGCCTCGTGGCTGCTCACGTCTACGACCTGGTGCCTATGGTCTGGTACTCGCTGCAGTGCGATCGGCTGGTATACGAGCGCGACGTGAACGACAAGCACGACCAGACGGGGCTCTTCCGATGGCTCCTCTCCGGCTATCAATCTAGAAAAATCCGGCAGGAGAGCTCGCACGGCTCGTCGTTCAACAAGCACTCGTCCGTGCAGGACACGGAGGCCTTCGAGATCAACAAGGAAGACTCGTATTCGGTGTGAGCGTCCAAGATCGTCCAGCGGTTCTATCTGAAGCTCTACGATCGACGGGGCATCTTCAGTGTCGAAAGCAAGTACTTTGAGCTCAATTTTGCGTTCCGCGAGACGACCGAGATCGCGTCGCAGATCTTCCAGGCGTACTCGTCATCTGCTAATCGCGAGTCCGGCGATCAATGCGTTGTACGTCATGATGATCATCCTCAACTGCTATTCTGGGCCAATTGTGCGATATTTTTGTCGGAAAGTCGATGCGAAAGTGCGGCGCTTGCGATGTGTCCACGCGATCACGAGGCGGCTGAGCAGCCAGACTGGGATCGCAGAAGTCTACATCGAGTCCAAAGCGATCGCACTGGAACGCATGTGTTGCCTTATCACTGAGCTGCTGCTGGACGCTGGTATTGCGATGCTCGCCTAGCGATCATCGTCCTCCCGTACTCGCGCGTTCCCCGTCGAGCTCATCTACGATGACGTCTGGTTCATCGAGATGGTCATGGCTGCGCAGCAGGTCTTCGTCGTCACGCCTTTCAACTTCATGTTCACGTTGATTCCGCACATCGGGATCTACTTTGGTCTGAGCTACTTGGTCTCGCTCGCCAACTTCGAGGATCCGTCGAAGAACCGGAAGAGTTGCACGTCGGCCGAGTGCAGCAAGTGCAGGGCGAAGCACGCCAAGTCGCCGCAGCGGAGACGGCCGTCGCGAACGTAGATCAGCCATGAGACGTCCACTGCTTCCAACAACGGTTCGACCACCGAGCTCGTGCTCAAGTCGAACCCGCTCAAGGTTTCACTAGGTGTGCAGAACGAGCCTCGCATCGACGGCACCGCCAAGAAGCTGCTCCACGCAGTGTTCGTCTTCTGGGGATAGTCATCCTGCTTCTCCACGCAGCGTCGTTCCTGTCGTTCGCGCACGTGCAGAACCACGGATGCAAGCAGCGCGTGTGGCCCTGGCTCTCCTTCGAGCCCCCATGCTCCGTCTTTGAGTACAACTGCCATCGCCGCAACACGAGCACCGTGCCCGAGAACGCGTTCCAGGGACTCGAGCATGACGTGCGCTCGGCGCTCATCATCACGCACTGCCCGGCACTGATCGTCCACGCGAGCATTGGCTTTCTCACGCACCTTGTGGGCTTTGAGATCTACAACTCGACGATCGTGGGCTGGTCCAAGAAGGCGGAGATTTGCGAATCGCTCTACCGCAAGATGAAGTACGTGATGATCGTACGCTCCAACATGACGCACCTGCCCGAGGGACTCCTCGAATCACTGCCGCTGAGACTGATTGACGTCCAGATCGCCGTGTCAAACCTTATGTCTCTTCCCGATGACCTCGACACGAGGTGGGGCCATGCATTGTCGATTTTGTCCATCGAGCAGTGTCAATTGGAGGAGTTCCCGGTCGCGCTAACTCGCCTTCAAGTCAAAGACTTGTCGCTCTACGGGAACCGACTTACGTCCATGAACTCGGTCAGGTTAAGTGACGATTTCGACAAACTCACGACCCTGGTGCTCTCAGGAATGCCACTGAGAGAGCTGCCGGCCACGATCCCGACCAACATCCAGAGAATTGAGCTCGTCTCGCTCGAGAACACGCAGATCGCGACGTCCCCGCACTGGGTCAAGGAAACATCAGCATTTCGGGCTTCTACCACGGTGTTTGCATCCGGCACGCCGTTCTGCAATGCGCAGTCGGAGTACATGATCGCCAGAGTACGGATAGCACGCCGTTCTCTCATGCGTCGCGCAGAGCGCATTTTTCCACGGGAGGTTTCCGATTGAGTTCGTGACGCAAATGTGAGTGCCCTGAGCGTGCCAGTAGGACGAGCGCAGGCTCACCTACCGTAGCAACAGGCATTCCTGTGTCGTCTGGACCAGGCCGACGGGCGTCGCAGCAGCGTATTACGCCGACTTGCTGGGGCACAACTGCCATCGTCTCCGACTCGAGCACCTAAATCCATGTCACACTTCCAGACTCTGGCCACACGGACGCAGCAGACCCTGAGCTTCATCATCGTCGCCGGCATCGGAATCTACGATAGCACGTGAAAGTTAGACGCCGTCATCAATACCCAGCCGCACAAACGCATGCATCATCTGGATCTGTTTAGCGTACACGACGACGCTGCCCGAATGCTATCTGCAAGCGGCCCCAAGAACGCGCAACTACGTTGAGAACGTGAGCATTCCAAGCCCACGTCGCGGTCACCAGGTCCCATATCGCGTGGCGCCATCCACTTGTGGTCTTTAATAAGCGAGAGCGCACTGTCGAGTCACGGCGTCCTGCTCGCAGTCACACGCTGCGAGTCCCCGTTGCTTTGGCACAGCTCACGCTTGCCGCTGAAAAACGCTGCCCGCGTGGAAGCCTTCAGATCTACGCAACCTGCTGCATCTATTCATTGAGCATACGACACGGAACCGACACAGAAAGCTCATACTGTTGCGCGAGTTGACTGTAGACGAGTTCGTGTTCAGCACGCCGCTCGGCATGCACTGACGCCAAACGACGGAGCGTTACGACGCAACACACTGACCTGCGTGCGGCCCTGCTCGGCAAGCGGCCAGAAGCGACAGCCACGGGCGCCGCATCGACCGCAGCAGCAATAGCAACCCGCACATGTAGCGATGGATGGATCCATAGAGACAGCCAGCTGTGTGAGTTGTGTGCATTTTGATTATGTAGGTTGCGTGCAGTACCCACCTCAGCTGCTTCAACTGCATCTTTCATACAAACGTCAAGTTAACATTCCTCCTCACGGATCGTACTTACGAGGAGACCCACTGACTTTTTCCCGCTCTCTTGCACTTTCCCCTTCCATGATACACACACTTATCTTCATACAAAAGCACAGTCTAATTTGCTGCAACCCCGCCCAACGGGACGATCGTCGAGGCAACACAAGGCAAGGTCCAAGATCTGCTGCCGTAGCCGCTGCACAAGCGGCATATTCACGTCGCAGTCGTAATCACAGGTCGCATTCGCGATTACAACCTTCCCCCTGCGAATACACACTCGCCGGCCAAAGTTGAGCTCACTCTGCTATTCACAGACTGATGGACCCACCTTCGCCGCAGTCGTGCGCCAACGTGGACGCCGCCATCGCGCTGCAGCAGCGCCTGAGCAATGGACGCGGCGGCGGCTATCAGGAGTTCATGGACCTGTTCATGGTCATCACCGTGGGCATCGCCACTGTCGTCGTGGTCTTCCGCGTCGCGTTCACGATCTTTCCCGTGGCGACCAAGCCGACGGCAACAGCGGCGGCGAGTGACAGCGCATCGTCGCCGTCAACCCCTGCTGCGAACGGCGCAGCAGCAGGTGCGCGCAACAGCCGCGCGCGCACGTCTGCGACGTTGAACGCGGCACTGACAGGACAAGCTGCTCGCATTGCCACGGCGTCGAATGGCAACACGCTCAAGCGCAACTTTAGCGTCAAGGAGCGCCTTGAGTCGGAGATTCGAGCCATTCTGCCGCGCCGATCGACGTACTACGCGATGCCGTTCTTCTCCGACTCGGTTGTGAACAAGCAGGAGTTCATCGAGAGCTTGATCGAGCTGGGCGACGACTTGCTCGACGGCTGGCTGCTCGTGAAGAAGGGCGTGCAACGTGGTAAGAACTGGAAGAAGCGCTACGTTGTGCTCGATGGCAATGGACGCATCAAGTACTACCCGAACGCTGATGCTGCGCGACGCAATATCAACATCAAGGGCTCGCTCGCTGTGCATGCCGTGAAACCCGCCGACCCGCTCGAATTTGGCGCCAACACGCTCGAGATCCGTGGCACGCTCGGCGGCACGTACTTCTTCCGCGCAGAAGACGACCTCGCGGCACGCAAGTGGCTTTGTGTGATGACGAAGCGCGCAATCCAGGGCCGCGTGCCGGGCCGCATCGACTCGTATCTGAGCTCGGCCGTGCTCTCGACTGGTACGGCAGCCTCTGGCGCTTCGCCGGCGATTGGGAGTGGCAAAGAGTCGGGGACATCTGCTGATGCAGCTGAGAACGTACTCACGGCGAGCGGCTCGAACTCCAGCGAGCCCGTATCGAACCTCAAATCGCATGGCCTCGAAGTGTTTGTCGAAGACATGTCATACACGAAAGAAGGCTCGCTGCGGCAGTTCTACATCGTCGTCAAGTACAAGTCGGAGCTGCACGACCACTCACACGTGCCCGTGGGTCAGTCGGTGCCCAAGCCCTGCGAGAAAGGCGTGGTGACGTGGCAGGAGCAACTCTCTTGGCATTTCCAGGACCACGCGTGCGGTGAGTGCGACGAGTGCCGCGCGATTGGCTCGACCAGCGGCAGCTTTTGTGGACTCCCAGACATTATGGTGCTGCACGTGTACGAGATCCACCTGCGGTACCTGACGACGAAAGTGGGCGAGACTGCGATCTCGCTGCGCGAGATGTTTGGCTTCACAGGCATGAAAGAGGCGCAAGTGAGCTGCTCGTGGCCCGTGACGTCACCTTCGGATTCGATCCTCGGACAGCTCTCGCTCAAGCTGCAGTACTCGGTGAACAGCGCTCCTGGCGCGTCGGTGACGCCGTTCCTGGTCTCGTCGCAGCAAGAACGTGAATTCTTGTGCGAGTACGATATCCACCCATCAGTGAAGAGCCCCGTCGAGTTCTTTGAGCTGTTCTTCGCGAACGGAAAGATCGACAAATGGCAAGAGTACTACAAAGCACGCGGCGACTCGGAGATGGACATTGGCGAGTGGACTCCGTCGAAGGAGTACGGCGGACAGGTGCGTGTGCTGAGCTGCCGTTCGCTCACGAACGCGAGCATTGGGCCGTCGTCGACGATGAACACCACAACGCAGCACATCTTCTTTGTCGATGTGGCGAGTGCCGATCAAGACAAGTTTGTGCTCGAGGCCAAGTCGTTCCTGCACGACATCCCATACGGCGACTGCTTTCACGTTGAGCAGGTGACAGTCGTGGAGAAAGGAGCGAACGGCAACCTGGTGGTGAAAGTGTATCTGGGTATCCCATTTTCGAAAGGATGCATGTTCAAGTCCAAGATCATTTCAGCTACGAAAGAAGGCGTGGGATCGTCTATGAAGCTCTGCTATGAGATGCTCAACCGGACGATTGACAACCCTTCCAGTGGCGGTGGCAACAGCAACAGCGCGCCAGTCACGCCGTTTCTTGTGAGCAAAGAAGAAGAGCGATCGGTGCTTGGCGAGTACGAGCTGCACCCATCGGTGAAGGATGGGCTGCACTTCTTCGACTTGTACTACGCTAACAATAGCCAGAAGCGCTGGGAGGGCTACTACAAGGCAGGAGGAGACTCGGAGCACGAGTACGGCGAGTGGACGGATTCCCCAGAGTTTGGTGGCCAAGTGCGCACGATAAAGTATCGCGCGCAGTCGAACTCTAGTCTCGGACCGCCGTCAACCTCGGCTACGCAGTCGCAGCACGTCTACTTCAACAACAAGAAGGAGAATGCCGACCCCGACCACTTCGTGCTTGAGACCAAGATGGCGTTGCACGATGTACCCTACGGCGACAGCTTCACGATCGAGACGGTCTTTGAGGTGACGCGCGAGGGCGATGGAAAGCTCATTGTGCGCGCATACATTGGCATTCCATTCTCCAAGAGTACGATGTTCAAGGGCAAGATCGCTTCTGCGACGAAAGAAGGCATGATCAAGTCCACGAAGCTGCTTTTCGAGGAACTGAAGAAAGCGCTGGACAAGGATGCTTCTGGTGGTAGCGGTGGTGCAGGAGAAGTCCTCAGCAATGGCGTAGCTGCACGAAATAGTGAAGCTTTAGTAGCTCCGGTTGGCGATGCTGTCGTGGGTCGGAATTCGGATGTCGGAGCGAACCGTCCATCAGGTGGTGCACCGCCGGCGCCACGACGCGCTGTGCTTGCGCGCTACAACAGCAACCTCGACGGCAGTGTCGCGCTCGAAGAGATCTTTGAGAACCAGCGCGTGAGCATCTTTGGCAAGTGGGGGCCGAACCACCTGCTGCCGACGGATCGCGAGCGGTTCACGAACCGCAGTGGCGACGTCGAGCTGAGCTTTGAGCAGATCACGCTGCCGCCGCACTGGATCTGGACGTCGCCGTGGAAGATCGACAAGAACTACACCGAGTGCGACGACGAGGGCTGGAGCTACGCGACCGACTTCCCGCGCTTCAAGCTGCACCTTGCGCGCGGCAAGTCGAGCATGAAACGCCTGGGCGCGTCCGTGCGCCGCCGCCGCTGGATCCGCATGATGTGCTACGTACCGCCGGAGAACGGTAACGGCGAGTCATAAGATCCCAGGATCTCATGATCGTCCCATGTGGTGCCGTTGAAGAGCGTCCGTCGTCGCGTGTAGCTATATTTACTCGTCTCTATTCTTAGGCAGCACAGGAGATATCCCAGATCTATAAATAAACGACGAGCATTTTGAAACCCATGGCAGCCAACCAATATTCATGATGGAGCGGCGAGCTCTTGATGTGAGCGTCTGACATGCACGCTCTGTCGATGTGCATCCTGATCTCCTCGCACTTCACCTCTTGCCTCCACTAGCTCAAGTCCACCACCACCGCCGCCTACCAAGCTTCAAGCCGCCAAACTTCAAGATGAACATCGTCACGCGCTGCCTCCTCGTCGCCCTCGTGCTCGCCGCGTCGCTCCAGGACGTCACTGCCGCACAGCCGCGCTCGATCGCTGAGCGCCGCCTGGAGATGCGCACCCGCATCCAGCAGGCGCAGGCGGCCAAGCTCGCGGCCTTTGAGCAGCGCGAGCGCGACTTCTTCAGCGGCAAGCGTCGCAAGTGAGCAAGCAGCAGGAATCGTCATGGACGCTCTTTCTATCTATTCTCTTATAAGACTATGGCTCAATTAGTCAATCAATCTATACGCTCTTCACCATCATCAGCAGCTTTTGCATGTCCACATCAGCCATACGTCAATGCCTTGCACAATTTATCCATGCAGCTGCTGTTGTATCTGCATGCGAGTAGAAGTGGTGGCCGCACGGCTACACATTCATCCACCCACCAATGGCAGAACGCCAGCATGAAAGCCGTTTCGTGATTGGGAGTTTTTTCACCACGCTGGTGAGGAGCTCCTCGTCTCATGAAGTCATCACACTCGTTTAATAATTTCATCTATCGATTATAATATAATTATTTCAACTACTAGAGTCTGATTCTGAATACAGTAAATCGAAGCTTGTTATTTTTGTTGCTTGTGGGCAGAGGCGAGGACCATACAAAACACAAGTCGAAAACCGTTGCTTACCCCATCGCCTTTGGAGCTGCTCGTGTTGAGGTGACGAGAAAAAGGAAAGAGAACCATTCCGAAAGAGCGCCCCAACAACAGAAGACGGACGACGATGCGGCGCGATATCCCCACGGAGCGCGTCTTCTTCACCGTGCTGCTCGGTCTCTCGCTTTTGCTGCTCTCGCTCGCGATGCTGCGCAGCGACATGGGTGCGTCGCTCTCTCTATACTTAAGCGCTCGCATGACGGCACTGCACTGACTTGTGTTCTGCCTTCTTGTCTGTGTGACCGATCGACTGATCGACAGCCTCGTCAGCTCACTCCACGCGCACGTTCCGCGACGGCTTCATCGTCGCCGACCGCGTGACGCGCCGCACAGAGACCGCCTCGCCCACGGACGCAGTTCTTGCGGAGACCGCGATGAGCATCAAGAATGGTCCGGTCACGATGCAGCGAAAGAGCGCGGATGGCGAGAAAGCGGGAGCACCAGCCCAAGCGGCGGCAGCTATCCACGTGAGCGGCGACGACGCCCATACGACCACTATCAAGATGGAAGGTGGGGACGAGATCACGATCAAGCGCGCCGGCACGTCGAAGAACAAGATCACGACCATCTCGACGCACGAAGACGGCAAGATCACGATTGAGAACCGAGACAAGACCAAGAATGCTGCGGCGACCACTGCTGATAGCGAGCCGTCAACAGGTCAACAAAAGGGAATGAGCGATACCGACACGACAATGTCGACGAGCATTAAGAAAGAAGACCAAGCCGACCAGCCAGCTGACACTCGCGAGTCCGGCAACACTGCCGCGAAAACCAGAGCAGTGGACTTTGTCGGAGCGTACGAAGAAAAGGACAGAGATGCTGAGTACGCAGAGGCGGGCGCCGATGAAGACGCAGTTGCTTTGACAGTAGCAGAAAACTTGGAGGAGATGCGCGAGGGGACGGGCGACAACATGCACGAGATCGTCATGGGGAAGAAAAAGGTGACGGTCGTGAACGTCGGCCGCTCGCAGACGAAAGTGAGTCTCTCGAACGTCGACGACGAGCAGGTGGAGAGGCAGACCAGTGGGCGGCGGTAGTACCAGGGGTTTTCTACTTCTGCCAGGCATTTATTTCCACGTAGTGAGTGAGTGAGTAGAACTTTATTAGCGACATGTACTATATTTATGCTCATCGCCGTCACGTCGGCCGTGAAGGCGTTCGCTGTGTGCTCCACGATGCTCTTCGTAAAGTTCTTCGCGACCGTGTCGATCCAGGGCGACAAGTCGTTTGCTGCCGGCGCGCGGCCGCCCGAGGACAACTCATGCAACAAGGACGGCAAGCTCCCGCAGCAGACCTACGGGCTCGCCAACACCGAGAGCGACGGCGACGTCTCCGAGAAGCTCAAGCAGGCGCGCGCCGTGGACTTCCGCTGGAAGTGCATCGTGCAGATCGACCTCGTGACGATCCCGATCAGACTCGCGGTCTTCCTCGGCTCGGTGCTCGTGCAGAAATTCCGCGCATGATCTCCACGGATGGTGCGCCCCATGTTAAGCTGGTCTGGATCCAGTCATTCACAAGCAGTTGCAGCGCTTCGCGTAGACGCTCGTCGTACTCATGCCGTGTGTGTCGCGCTCTTTCGAATGTGGGAGCTGGTGATTTCCAGAATGAAGTCTCTCGAGCGGAGTGCTAGCCTTTATCTCTAGAGCACTTCCAGTTGAAAACTGGGCATGTCGATTCAAATCAAAGTTGGAATCAGATTAACTAAAGTCAATGTCAGTTATTAAGTCACATAGTTTTCTTTATTTTTGAGTGAGCAATCAGATTGAGCTGCGGTCTTCAGAGGGCACGGGCTGGACACTTCCTGATACACTGCAAGAAACGCAATTCAAAAGCCACATAACTGAAAGAGATACTACGCTGAAACCAAATGCGCCATTTCTAACCATTCAACTGGCACTAAATCTGCCACAGAAAAGTACTCGTCTTCCACTTGGATGCAATGGTGACGTACTTCTTCCACTGCTGTTCGTTGAACGTGTCTAGGCATCGGTGAGCAAGCTTCTCAACCTCTTGCAGAGTGAAGGAGCTGTTGTTTCTTGCGACGAAGCCTTTCAAATATGCCCACACCATCTCGATTGGATTGAGCTCTAGGTGAGCGACAGGGAGGAAGAGAACGTCGCAGCCGAACGTCGCAGCCAAGACGCTGACCTCGTGGATTGGCGCGGGTTTGTTTTCCTTGCAGATGGCGGCGAGCTCGACACGCGTCAGCTTCATGTAGTCCTCCGCCGTCACAGAGCTTTCGTAATCGATTCCCTTCTCCACAAACCACTCAGCAAACCCACTTTTGCGGAGGTTGGACGGCGCTAGCCTGGACTTTGCTGCGCGAGTTGTGTGGTAGTTCGCACGATTCAAGACAAGCACAGAGGCTCGAGGAACATTGGGCAGCACCTTCTTCTCCATCCAATCGAGGAAAACGGAGGTATTCATCTCCGTGTGGTAGTCGGAGTCTTTGAATGACTTGCTGCCACGGAAAACCAGCTTTGCGGACGGCACGAACCCGTCCGCTCCCCCGATGTGGCAGGTAATTGAGTGCTCTCCTTTGCCGCTTGGGACCCTAAGTCCTCCGTGACCGGTGTCATCGATTCACACGTTCACTGGCGTCATGTTATTGTTCATCCAAGTCTCGTCCTGGTAGAAAATGGCCCGCCCCTCCTCTCGATACTCACGCAGCTTCTTGATGTAGCGCACTCACTGTGCGGCAACGAAAGCATCTTCTCAAAGGTCCTCGTAGTTGTAATTCATTCGCGTGGTCATGAAGCGGTACAGAGTGCTCCTGCTCCACACCCAGCTTGTCGCTCGCCTGACGACCCCTTGGTTTAGTTTTGCGAGGAGGGTCGTGAGCGTGACGTGCTGCTTGGAAGCGTACATACTGCAGACGGCCTTGCGCACCACACCAACAAACCCCTCCGGCACGACCATCTCGCGATCGCGTGTTCCTGTGTCTTCAAACTCGCTGGTGCTCTCGAGATTCGCTCGCACTCGCAATACAGACCGAGTGCTGATGTCAAAACACTCTGCTGTGCGGTCCACAGGACGGCTAAGCAAGTGAGACTTTTTCTCTCGGGCTTCACGCTCGAAAAACGTACGGACGTCGTCAATGGCGCGCGCTAGGTCCTCGCTGATCACTCTGCACTTCTGCTTTCGAGCGTCTGCTTCGCTTAGCTCGCTCGTGCTCGCCATGCTCCACTGCTTGTTGCGTTCGATCAAGTCGGCAAAAACTGGTGTGTGCGAGCTCAATTGGAAGCGCAGAAATTCGCCTTTTTTATCCACATCGTGTGGCACGAATTTTTCATATGTGACGTCGAAAACGAGCTTTCAAAATTGTATCCTGATTTTTGATTTTCCAAGTGACTTATTATCTGAAACAGGGTTTAGCCAATTATAATACATCAACAAGCATACAACGACAGGCTACTAAAATAGCCGGCAGTTTGTATTGAGTTGAGTATGCAGTAATTAAAATCAGATAAATCGGACAGTTATGTTGTGATGACAGACAGATCACAGTTGAGTGGTGAATGCGAGCGCTTGGGAGCGGCCGGTTTCTCGAGGCGAGACGGTACCGGCGGACGGCGCGAGAGCAGCGTAAGCTTCTGGAGACGGGATGGGGCCGGCGGGCGGCGCAAGAGTGTCGAAAGTCACGGCTATATATGTAATGCCACTGAGGGGAAACTTCGCCGCGCTCAGAGCACAGCGCGATGATTCTCAAGACAACCAAGACTGCGATGGGCTCAAAGAAGCGCTTGGACCATACTAAGCTATTGCTGTCGCTACCGAAGATGGGCATGACAAAGGACCAGCTTGACTGCGCGGTCAAGCAGGCAAGAAAACATATTCGCGACGCGCGCTGGTGAAGGAAAGAGTCCTAAAAAAGCTCGCGACCACGACCCTCGCCGGAACATTCTTCTCCTCTTTTCGAAGGTTCAAACAGATCAGGCGCGACCGACCCAATATCTGAGGAGCGATTTGAAAATGAGACCCGAGCTACTGTGCGTGCGAGTCAAAAACCGAAGATGACGCAGACGCAAGTGCAACAGGAACTTTCTCGCTTCTTGCAGTGGATGCGACTGGACAAGAACCTCAGCTCCAGGGTGAGGTTGGCGATTCCTGTTCAAGCGTGGAGCAAGCGCTGCGAGCCATGAATGACGCGGGCAATGTCACCGACCACGCAACCTCAGATGCAGCGATGTATGCAACAAGCGGACTCCAGAACGTTGATGCCAAGCTGAGTGCAAAAGAGCAGGAAATCGCCCAGCTTCGGGAACAACTTGAATGTGACAAAGGGACGGCGGAACAAGACATTTCACGTCTAAAAACACAGCTTCAAGCGACGCGTATGGTGCTTTGCTCTCGGCCAGCGAACGTTGCCAAACAGCTTAAAGTCAGCAAAGAATCGTCTTCGAGGATCAATCGAGCGCGCGCGAAAGACTCGAGGTACAATTTTGCGCGAGCTGGAAATGAAGAAACTTGAAGATCATCTAGCAGCGAAGGCAAAAGAGCTTGAGCGGGTGCAAATCTGTCTGCAATGCTATGAAGTGTCCACTGGTGTGGACGAAGCGCTTTCCGATGTGATGGACGCGTTCAGAAGCGAACTTTCTGTGGCCGAGTGGAGATCGCTTGCAATTGTGCCCAGCGCGCCAGATAATGGGGTGATCGTGTCCAGACGTACCGACTACATCTCATCACTCTATGCTCACGTCTTCGAAGTCGACCGAGAGGCGGTACGTTCGCTTTGTATAAGTGGAAAGACTGGCGAAACAGATTTTCGCACAAGACCATGAGGAAGCTGCCTTCAAGCAACGAAATACGTGTCCTCGAGGAGTCGGAACATATCCAGCAGGAATAGATCCGATTGCACAAGGTTTGGAAAGCGGGTGGAATACACAAACGCATCTTCGCGATTTGCCACAGGGCTAATCAATACTTCAGTCACAATGGTGGCTAACTCAAACACTAAGACAAATCCATTTACTAACCAGAGCCGTATCACTCTTATTGTCACCAATATGCTCTCATCTTTCTGAACCTGCTCGTCGTCAGCTCGAATACTTGGTTGAACAAAATGGTGCATACATTGGTCAAGGCTGTAAACACGACGATGAAGTAGCTTTTCGCAACACCGAATGGCATGAGCGCTTGTTGTGATTAGTATACAGACGCTTCAGCAAATATCGAGCTTGAGGTCGCTCGAGGTGACGCCACAGCTCAACATTCTTCGTCAGCGCCAGGCGCCTTCTACTCTACCCCAAGGTACCCGTGCACCTGCCCGGCTGCCTTTCGACGTGTTGCAGCTAACAGACCCGGACATTTCGTGGTCCGCTGCCTTATGGATGTCGTGCTTGTGGCTGTGCTCCACGGCCGTCGTAGCCTTCTGCTCGCTGTTCAGTCTGAAATGGTGCTTCTTTGGGCTGCCGTCTGCGTGTGTTCCTCAAATGCAACAGGAGAGGCTTTTGTATTCAATTTCGTAGTCTCCTGAAAAGAAACTCATAGTGGGTTTGTATGCCTTCCAAATGCAAGCCAAAATGACCTCTCATATGATTGCCTATTATACGATTTTCATGACTTACGCTATTTCATTGGATAAAATAGCAGTACATTTTGGCAGCTTCATCAACAGGCTTCTAAATAAACTGGCAGTTTGTATTAACATGACTTGCTGATCGTAATACAAATTCCAATTTTAAAGATGTCGGTGGAGATGAGGAGGCTTTTTTGCTTTCGTGCCGAGCGCAGTGAGCGCTTTGAGCAACTCACTTTCCGCTCTCACCATGAATGGCAAGCGCAAGCGGACCGACGAGGAGAAGGACAAAGAAGACAGTCGCGAGTACTCCAGCGTCGTCTACTAGTGGGGTCGCATGTGCAACATCGACACTCTCGACAGCGAGATCCAGCTGGAGGCGTGGCACGTTACCAACCTGCACCTGCGTCGTTGCTTCAAGGACAGCATTGCGCTCCCGAAGTTGGACATCACGTTCTTCTATCGCTGCTGCTCTGGCGTGCTCAAGAGCGGGAATGGAGATGGCCCCCTGGCATGCAAGGACTCGACTCTCAACGAGACACTGATCGCGTATCAGAGGGAACGGTAGCTCGTGGCGGGGTACACGGCTCCTCGTCTCGACTATGCAGGAGCGTCCCTGCTCGAACTCGGAGCGTAGATGCACATGAACGCCCAGAACATGATCGTACTACAATTCGAGAAACGGCTCCGACAATATGTGCGCTTTCGGTACGAGACGTCCTACACAGAGATGAATAGACTGGCCAAGAGCTGCTATCGCAATAAAGGGACGTTCACGTCAGAAGAGATCGAGCTTTGCGCGTGGCTGGGCATGCTCCCATACGAGACCCAACTCAAGCGGAACCTGATATACTTCCTCACAAAACTACGCGACATGCTGGTCTGGATGGAGAAGTTCGTGAAGAAGCCGGACACGAAAGACGCTCGAGTGTTTTCTCTCCTGCCGCACGCCAACATGTTTGCTGCAGCGCACACCAAGAGCAACGGCAGCGCTCTCCACGGTATCTGCGCGAGAACCTTCAAGCAGAAAGGCATATATGTTCTTCAGGTCCTGCTAGCGAATCGGGGAGACCTGGTGGACACAAAATACTTTCATCAGAACCGAAACTTCCTACTGAGTACTGCGTTCGAGGTATCCTAGTTTGAGACCATCAATCGCAAGTTCATTCATTAGATTACGACCAATGACTACAGCGTATCGGTGCTGCTGGCGAGATCCAAGACCGCTCACAAGCTCAAGTGTGAGGAGATGAACAAGGTAGGAGTGAAGTTCGACGAGAACAAACTCTCAGCAGGCTATAGTCCGGACCTGGTGATCAGCATTGACCCCGGGATGCGTTCGCTGTGCACTGCCGTCAGTGAGGGGAGCGTACGTTATCCTCTTCGCTCGCGTAGGAAGCTCGCCAAGAAGAATCACCGAAGACTTGAAAAACGGCAGAAGAAGGAAGGCCACGTCACCCACGAGATCAGCACGAAGGAGTACCGGCACCTCGTGGGGATGAACAAGGCGCGCTACTGGAACGAAAGACTGAAGACGCGCTACCTGGGCTACGCTGAGATCATCCACAGCATCCCGTCGTACAAAACCGCCACCTTCACCGGCTACCTCGCTGATCTCGGTTACTTTTGGAAGAATGTCAACATCCTCATGACGTTTTGCGCCACGGAAGGATTTCTGAAGTGGCGCTTCTTCCAGGCGCTTGGTGCCTGTAGTTAGTTCGAAAGTCCTCATCGCCTATGACGACTCGAGCCGTCGCGACGGAATTTCTAACTACGCCTGAGTCCTATGAAGGGCTCTAAGGAGGCGCTGCGGAAGCGCGCGACAGTGACAGGCCAGGACAAGTATCGTACGAGCAAGCTTTGCTCTGGCAGCCATCTGACGCTGCAACAAGCGTCATATTGCTACGTAGATGACGACAATAAGATCGTCTCGAAGAGAAACAGAACCCTCTTGCGCTGCCCCACTAGTGATTGCAACGCGAGCTTCTGGAATCGAGATGTCAACGCTGCGCTTAATATCCTGATTCTGATCAAGTCCAGAATGCGAGGTTTGAAACCGACAGCGTTTTCCAGAGTGTAGACACAGAAAAAACGTGTGTGGGGAGCCTGGCTACACGAGCGCACACGGTATCCAGTCCGTTATACATTGTACGTCAATGTATGCAGACACACGAGACTCATCTGTTCGAAGAGGCACCCCTTTGCTGTCATCCTTGGCAAGAATCGATCGCGACCTGAGGCATCACTACCTCAATGGTGATATCTGTCAAGAAGTTATACACTCCGCGCCAAGTCTTTTCGTACACTTCTTTTTCTGTTGTATCTCAGTTAATTTTAGGAGTTTGAGCGTGCTTTTTAGATATGTTGCTCCTCTCGCGGTGGTGAGAGTGCCGTTGTCGCTAAAAATCCAGAATTAGCTCTA
>JAADXK010000541.1:0-20654 GCA_023337805.1 Globisporangium barbulae
CGTTTGACGTTAGAGCGCTTTGGACAAATTGGAGCCGACGAGTGGTCCAAGTATGTTCGCCACTGCATCAAAGTTGAGAACGACTACTACGATGCAGCAGACGAAATCCCATTTGAGAGCACCGATAACTGATAATTTTTTCGTAGCCCACAACTTCATCAATACAGCATTGTTTTCTATCCAGATGGAGCTCAAATAACGTTAAGATACCCAGTTTCATAAATTCTCACCATTTTTCCGCTAAATCGTCATAAAGTTCAAAATTTCAAAAAAATACCATAGTCGTTATTAACTGAGATAGACTACTTAGAAAAAATTTCCTTTCTCCATCACTTGTTAAGAACCTATCAGATTCCTCATCATTCTGACGCTCGAAAGGTCGTGAAGGAAAAGCGTGGAAGGTGATGGAAGAGAAGCGACGCGAGAATGGATACGTTCCTCCATTCATTCTTGCAACCAACGCGCTCCAGACAGAAGCGCAATCCAACATCCATTGAGTGTGGTGTCTGCGTGAAAGCCTGTGGTGCCCAAGCTCGTATTATTCGCTCTCGGCGTAGCAGAGCATTCAAGGACAATGAGGTAACGCATCCAGATCCATCCATTCGGTTTTTCGTAGCTCTTCATTCAGCGCGCATGCACAATGAGATCCTCACACTTGCGTGTATGCTATGATGCCTTCAGTGACGCATTCGGTGGGAGCGCGTACCTGGTGATGCCGCCCGAGGCTGAGCGGCTGGTCGAGTCGCTGCGTGAGCAGCCCATTGACGAGATCGGCACGTCGAAGGCGTGGCTCGCGTACCATCATATACTCGAGAAGCTCAATTTACAGGCGCACCAGTCGGCGCAGAAGAAACAGGACAACTTCGTGGTCGAGAGCCTGCTCACGTTCCAGAAGATGCCCACGGTGGTCGTGAACCTGTTGGCGCTCGAGCTCTGGAAGGCAAACGTGTTGCCGCTGCTGCAGTGCCAGGACGCGGATGCAGCTTCTCTGCGGCTCTACTTCATCGTACGTTGGTGCTATTGTAATCAGTGGTGGTTGGTTCTATCTCGATACTAGTTAATCTTATGACGTGCGTTGCATCACAGGTGTATCACGAGGCGACGCTGACGAACCTGCTCGAGGTGGCGTTCTACCACGAGCACGTGGTCGAGAGCCTCGACGACGACCTCCTGCTCGAGCTGGTGGACTACTGTGTGCGCAAGGTGACGTGGCTCATCGGACTCCCGCGCGACGCGATCGCGAGCAACACGACGTTCCACAAGTCGGGCGACGAGATCGTGCAGATGATGAACTCGCAGTCGCCCAAGCGCGAGCTCGCGCGGCAGCAGCTCGAGATCGAGTTCCGCATCGCCGTGCAGTGCGTCACCATGGTGCGCTACGTGGCCGAGCGGCTGCACCTGCTACCACTGAGCATCGTCTCGCGGTTGCTCGACAAGCACGACATATTGCTCTCACTCGCCGCGCTCATCGAGAACCCGCCGTGGACGCACAAGGCCGTAAGCGGTAAGCCAGGCGACGAGGAAGTCAAGTGGAAGAAGTTTGTGAATCAGAAGTGGGTAGTCGTCGAGCCAAGCGACCTGCTCGTGCTCACGACGACGGAGGCGCAGGTTTGGCTCGCAGTCTACTACCTGCTCTGCACCAAGTCTGCACGCGCGCACTACGAGGTGACGCAGTTCCGCAAGGACCAGCTGCTGCGCGTCCGCAAGTACCTCAATGACCTGCTGCTCGACCAGCTACCGCTGCTCGTCGACATCCAGAGGTACCTCGACGAGCTCTCGATCATGCAAGTGGGCGCGCCTGCGGGCAATCGAGGCAGTCTGGTCATGGAGGCCGTGCCGTACCTGCGGCTGGCGATCATGCGCAAGTTTGCCAGCAAATACAAGGATGTGGCGAGACGCTTTGATGAGCTCAGCGCCGGGATGAACCGGAGCGAAGACCTGCGCGAGCTCGCTGAGATATACCAGATGGACGGCATTGAGGAGCTCCTGGAGGGAGAAGGTTTTGGTGAAACCAAGAAAAAGGTCTCCGTTAACTCTATTGAGACGACCGAGGACAACCAGGACGATTGTAGTCCAGAGGACGAAGCCAGTGCTGCTGTACCGCAGAGAGTGAAGTTGGTTTTCGACAACCGCGCGCCTGTGATGAAGCCATCATCGTCAATGAACAAGCTCATCGTCGAGATCAATGATGATGACGACAAGCAGGACTCGGTCACAGATGGATTCGTAGTCGTCGAATGCTCGGTGGACGTTGCGAGTCGCAAGGCGATGGAGACCAAGACGCACCGCTACTACCGCTACACTCTTCGACCACAGACTTCGACTGATAGAAAGCAGCAGGCGACCATCAAGTGTCACACGAGCGCCGAGGCGCAGATCTGGTTTACCGACACAATCAAAAAAGGTGATGAGAGTGAGACAAATGGTCCAAAGGTGAGCCTCACGTGTGCTGATCTGCAGCTACCGACCCCAGTCGCTAGTGGGAAGCGCGAGAAGCTCTGGAAGCAGATCGGGTCGTTGCAGGAAGCGAGTCTCGTGGTCGTGCAGTGCCAGTTCGTGTCTGTGGATAGGGTGCAGAACAACCAGGATGACGAGGCTGAAGGCGGAGTTGAGAGCTCGCTTGGCTATGAGCTCGGCGCGCTCTTTCTCTCGGTACCGTGCTGAAAAGTCGATGTGTCGATGAGTTCGATGAGCTAGCTTACAATATTACGTAGTCGCTCAGAAAGCACCCACCAATGTAGTACTAACAGCCTTGACTCAAAGCGTCAGACGCCACTTTGCATGCGTCGTCATCGTCGAAGAAATCGAGAGGGGACACCATTGTACAGCCATTTCGTTCACACGAACCAAATGCTGTGATTCTTTTTCAACGCTCTTGTTTTCGCGTGCAAACTGCGTTCTTCTTGTTTATCTCCACTGGTGTTTTGTCTTCCTGCGCTCATCTTTCTTCTTCCTTTTCCTGTTGCACTATCTGTCGGGTCCAGCAGGCACAGCGCATCACATCCATCACAAGCCAGCGACCAGTCAATCAAGCAGTCCATCAGTCCTGTCTGCAAGCCTGGATCACCCGTCCGATGCGCTTTTCGTACCTGCTGCGCTATGTTACGAGCTCGTTTCTTCTCTTCTCTTCCTTCATTCGTTTTGTGTTGCTTCACTCTTGGTGGGCCGTAGCATCAAAATTCGTCGGCAAAATCCCGTCGCTGATGGCGCGCGTGACGATCGACTTGAAGAGCGCCGACGCGTTCGGGATGTCGAGCGCCACGTCGCTGAGCACCATCTTGAACCGCTCAAAGCCCTTGCGCAGCTGGTCCGACGACACGATCTCCTGGGCAACGAGGTACGCCAAGAGCGACGACATCGCGACGCCTGTCGCTTCGCCACCTTCCTCAAGCGAATTGGTGATGCCGCGCTTCACGACTTCGTGGTGGAAGTGCGGGACGTTGAGCTCGCGCACACAGCGTGCGGCTTCTTCCAGGTCGGACGAAAGCAAGTACTCCTTCGTGAGCTGGTCGATCGCGACCTTGAGCTCCTCCACTGGACGCCCGTCACCCGGTCCCCACGCCTTCTCCATACGAGCTGTTCCGTGATTGATGCTCAGCTTCTTGATCGCTTCCGCAGCGATGTCAGGTGCGTATCGGTTGATGAATGGGTCTTCCAGGAAGCTCGGAGGGACGATCTCGTCGACAACACCACGCGCGATGAAGATCGCAAGCATCGATCGCGCACTAGGAGAGGCAAAAGATACACATTCCTCGATAAGCAATCCGATCGTACAAAGCTGCACGAATGCAACACGAGGAACTTACTTCGGGATGTCGATCTGAAGATCGTCAGCGAGGAGCAGCACGCGGCGAAAGCCCATGGAGATCTGCGATGGCGTCAAGCCGTTCAGATACAATTCTGACAGGAGACGCGAGACCAACTCGCGTTCCTTGTCGTTTTTGTCCATGGAAATCGTGATCGCGCGCTTCACGACCTCGTAGTTGAACTCTTCCTCGTTCAGTTCCTTCAGCGAGCTAAATGCACTCAATAAACGTTAGTGAGAGCTTTTAGTGAGCCATCGTAGTCAATCTGATCTCTCACCTCTTGACTTCGTTAACATCGGCACTGATCAAGTACTCGTCGATAATCTCGATGATGCGCTTTTTGATCTCTGGTGGAGGGTTCACCGCCAGCTCTTTCGCAGCGAGCGAGTCAGGTTTCAAGCTCACCGGCGCAGCTTTCTTCACGGGTGACGACGACGTGGAGACCAAGATCACGTTGTCCTCACCCTCGCTGTCGTAGTTTGGGTCAAAATTGTCGACGGCAGCGACCGGCGTGATGAGCTCCTCAGGCTTGCCCCACACCCCTTTTTGTCCGCCGCCCATGCGCTTGCCCATGTCGCGCGACTTGCTGCGCTCTTTGCGCGGCGCCAGCGGCTTCTCGCCGCCGCTGCCACCGGTAGCAGCAGCGCCATTCGCAGGAGTGTCGTTGGTGGCGGCTAACGCGGCCATGTTATCGATCAATTCTACCAATGACACACAGCAGCGACATCGAGACAGAGCGTGAGAAAAAGAACGGCATGCCACCACAACACATCGCTACACGTAACACGTCCACTGTCTACAGGCAATCAGACGCACTGTACTGACTGATGACACACACCGAGCAGACGCACCTTGTGATGCGCTCGACATGGTGAATACTGATAGACAAAAGATCGCGATCTGAGGAGCTCCTCGCAGCGTGTGGCTTCAGAGCAGTAGGTGACGCCGAAGGGGAGTGCGCAGGCGACCGGCAGGCAGAGAAGGCGGTTGTACACCCACAGAGCAACAGAGACACTACTGCGGTAGTGGCTTCTTCCTCTTGCTTGAAGGATCGGCGCGTGCGGGCTGGGGGCGAAATTTGATACTGAATGCGAATGATCGCGCTGCTGCAAGCTGCGGTGGCAAAAAACTGCTCAACTTCAAAAACAACTGCAATTCTTTTTTTTAGTTGGAAAACATCTCCCTCGCTTTATAAATAAAATTAATAATTTCCTACCTCTAGATAATGACAAAATATAAGTTACTGTACCGTCGTAAGTGGTACATTGTACCACTTATGTACCACTCACTCTTGGCGAGATGCTGGCACAGCACGACAATTCAATCGTCCAAGCAAACCAAGAATGAACTCGGGCAAAGCGCGTGCGGGCACGGCCAAGGAACGGAGCGTCTTCGGTGCGTTTACACGAGCCTATGAGCTGTTAATAAAGCGCTCTTCTTCTTCTCCACACGCTCAGCTTTCCTCTGCTACCTCATTTTCTCTCATCAACCTCATATTGCACTCGTAATCTCGTACATTTCGCACAGTCGGCAACATCCCATACGATGTCACGGAAGAGATGCTCAAGGAGATCTTCTCGGGCGCCGGCACGGTCGTCAACTTCCGGTACGTGCTATTGCCCATGTGCCTGTACTGTGCCCTGTCTGCTATGCGTATAGCGGTGCTAGTCGTACATGTGTTCATGTGCTAATAATGATCGCATGTCATGCTCCTGGCTGAATAGCCTCGTGACGGATCGCGAGACGGGCAAGCCTAAGGGCTACGGCTTCTGCGAGTATGCGGACGGTGCGACAGCGCTCAGCGCCATGCGCAACCTCAACGGCTACGAGGTCAACGGCCGCAACCTGCGCGTGGACTTTGCCGACGGCGGCGACAAGTCCAACAGTAACAACAATAATAGCAACAATAACAATGGCTACTCGAACGACAAGCACCATCACCCGACGAGCGTGAGCGGCGAGGCGATCATCCAGGCAATTGAGGGCGCGATCTCGCGCTTTGGACCCCTGAAGCTCTACGACATGCTCGTGGATCTCAAGGAGCACGCGCGCCAGCGGCCGGACCACACCAAGAGCATGTTTACGGCCAACCCGGCGCTCACGCACGCGATCGTGCAGTGCTTCAAGACGCTCAACATCCCGATTCCGTCGTCCACTGAGATGCCGCCCGCGCTGCTATCGGTACGCCTTCTCCATACTTATCCCACACACATAACTTAGCTCACTGTTCTAACATGTCATACTACAGGCGCCGCCACCGCCACACATCCACGGCCCGCCTCATATGGGCGGACGGCCAATGGGCCCCCCACCGTCAATGCAGCGTGCGTCGCTCACTGGTCCTCCATCAGGTGTGGGTGGAGGGATCCTGGGCATGGCACCCCCGGGACCATCGGGACCGCCACCGCCGGGGTCTATGGGTCCACCGCCTCCTGTTGTATCAGCGGCTCCGTCAGGAAAACCAGGAGGTACGCGATGGAGCGCGCGTCCAGGTCCGCTGGCGGGCATGATGGCTCCGCCTCAAGCTCCAGGACCAGGCATTGGTGGCCCCCCACCGATGCAGCAGCAGCAACAACAGCAGCCTATGTACCAAGGAGGGCCTCCGCCGTCGCTCATGGGCATGGCGCCGCCGTCAAACGCAGCACAGGCTCAGCAACAGCAGCAGCCGCAGATGAGTCGCGACCCAAGGCAGCGTGCGCGCGACCCTCGCTTAGCAAAGCGACCGCTCGGTGGCACCGAGCAAGTGGGCGGCATGGACATGAAGCGTCAGCGACCGGACGAGGGGCACCAGCAGTATCAGCAGCAGGCGCCGGCGGGCCAGGCAAACGGCACGTACGACGCAATAGCGGAGCTCGCGCGCGACATGACGCCGCAGAAGCTCAACATGCTGCCGCCGAACGAGCGCCAGATCCTTATGATGTACATGCAGCAGCACGGCATGCCGTTCTCCAGCTAATCCCAGGCTCAGCAGCGATAGCCAATACCAAGACGAGATACCAAGGTTGATAAAGTAAAGACAGGTAAACAGAGATCGGATCTTTTGCATAGAGCTCTCTCGTGGTCTCTCTCGTTATGTCTCTAGACAGGTCGTTCGTACAGCAAGGAGGATCAATAGTCTCAGCGGTCTCTCTGAGAATAGTGTGCGCCTCCAAGCCGTCGCCGTTCACCAGTTGAGCTGGTTGGCTGCGTGCCGGTGTAGTCGACAGATCGAATGACATAGCGCAGCGATGGAGAAGCTGGCGCAGCTGCAGGCGACGTTGCGCGAGATGGAGAAGGGCGTGCGCCTCGAGAGTCTCGACTCGATCCTCGTGCGCCAGGTGCTGCAGCAGGCGCTGCCCATTGGCTCGAGGCTCAAGGGTCAAGGCAGCAAGCGTCTAAGTGGTCGCAAGGCTGTCAATGAGAATGATATCGACGAAGAAGACGCTACTGCTCTGGAGATGGAGAGCAGCGTCTCGGGCAAAGACGCGTACCGCGTGCTGCTCGAGCTGCGCAGGAACAAGAAGAAGCTGAGTCTGAAGGTCGAGAAGCAGCAGCCGAACTCCAAGGAGAGCAATGAGAAAGAAACCTCGGCTGAGCACAATCAGCACGAAGCAAAACCGTCGTCATCGTCGCCGGACAAACGAGCCCTATCGCCAGCTAAACGTGAGGTCGCCATGATCTCTGAGGCATTTGCAGTCTCACTTTCACAAGAGCCTAAAACCCAGGACACTCCTCCCAACGACCGAGAGATGCAGCTCGCGATCAAAGCCCGCAGCAAGGAGCTCATGCACTCGCAGCTCCAGGTCGACAAGGTGACCGCACAGCTACACGCCCTCCTTCTCGAGTCCCAAGCGCTTCTCCCGAACCAGTTCCTCTTTGAGCGCAACCTCAAGGATTTCTGCCAAGAGCGGTCGCTCGAGGTGATCCAGAGCCTGCTGCGCAAGTTTCAGAACCGCTTCTATGCGCTCTACTTTAGTAAATGGCGCGCTGCAATGCTAGCGCTGCGCCTTATCGCGCACATGAAGGCCGCCTCAACCATTATCAGGGTCTGTCGAGGCCATCTCGCTCGCAAATTGGCTCGCTTACTACGCCGACAGCTCGTGGAACGCCAGCTCCAGGCCCAGACGCTGCTGGACTTTCGGATAAAGTACCGCGTGCATCAGGCGCTGAAGATCCAGATGGTCTGGCGCCGGTATCTGCGCGCCAAGGCGATTGCAAGCCGTCAGCAGCGCAGAACGAGCACCTTGTACCTCCAGAAGCTCTTCCGCGACCGCAAGCTTAAGCACAACCAGCTCGTGCACACGCTGCTGCATGTCCGACACATTCGCGCGGCGATCAAGATCCAAAAGCTCTATCGCGGCCACCGAACTCGGAAATTGGTGGAGCGCAGGCATCGCCAGCAGCAGCGCGAGGCGCTCGTGGCCACGATTCTACAGCGCAACCTGACGAGCGAGGCGCTAATGCAGTGGAAGATGGATCGCCAGGGCGCCGCCTTTCTCATCTGCACACGTGCGCTGTACCCGTTTGCAGTCAAGCGCCGAATACACCAACTGGTGGACCTGGCTCGTCGACAACAAGCAGCTCAGGTCATTGCTCGTCGCGTATGTCTCTGGTTTGGAGTGACGAAACGCAGGAAGCAGGCGACACAGAGACAGCTTCAAAAATGGCTCCGAGTGCTCGCTGTCGAGCAAAAGCGCACAAGGACTGCGGCGATTCTGATCCAAAGGAACCTGAGACGCTGGGTGCAGCAGCGCAAGTTCATTATGGAGACCACGTGGCGCAAGAAACTCGCGCGTAGACAGCGGATCGCCGACAAGGAGCTTTTAAAGAGCAGGAACGCCAAGGCGGCTCTACAGCGCAACAAGTCGTCCTCCAGCCTCGCAATAAAGATCCTATCGACATCCACAAAGACTGTGAAGAAGCCAAAGTTCACCAGTGCGCTCAAGGCGATCGCGCTACGAGACAGCAGCAAGCAGGAGCTCCACAGCGAAGCTTGCATGCAAACTGAAGCCTCGATGAGGATCCAATGCTGTTACCGGCACCATGTACACCACGCAAAGTTCTTGAGATCTCACTGGCGATCCCAGGCTGTACAAGTCGAGCTTCGTGTGCTCAGATACCGAAAGGCAGCGGTTGCGATCCAGCGACGTGTTCGAGGCATTCAGGCACGACGGGTCTTCAAAGTCCTCAAGGCTCAGAAGCTCCTGTACTCGTACATCCTGGTGTGGAAGTGGAAGAAAGTGGTCAAGTTTGCCCAGGCCGCGCGCAAGATCTATCGCTGGGTCAAGCACAAGCACTCACAGCGTCTAGCCAATCTCTGGCGACTCACACGGCGCCAGCAGGATGTCATGGCGAGCAGGATCCAGCGATCTATGCGGCGAAGACTCGTGCTTAGAAGCAAACTGTCGGTAATGCTGGCAAGGGCCAGGAAGGACGAGGAGACTCGGGAGTTCTGCCACCAAGCGCTACGCGTGTGCACACAGCATTTCACGGACGGGCTCATCTTTGCGTCTCTCAGCCGACCATTTGAAGAGAGCATGAAGGCGTTTTTACAGCAGGGGCGTGAGAAATCAGTGGTGACAGGGATGGCTCAGCCGACAGCCAGTCTTAAGAACAAGACCCAGCTTGTGAAGAGGCAGTCGGCCGCCAACACAACAACAACAGCATCAGCCAACCGAGTCGCGTTCCCGATGATGCAAACGGTGTTCCTGGCCGTCTCGGGAGCAAAGGACCCAGTGAAATGGCGAGAGATGGACGAGAAGGCGCTGATGCAGACCAAACTCGACCGCTCGCGGGTCGTCGCGCTGTTCAAGGCCGTTAACAAGCACTTTCAGGACGCTCACAACAATGTTAGCAAGTCGTCATCACCGTCCAAGGCCAAGAGAAAAGCTACTAACACCAGCACCGCGGCGTTCTTCTCCATGACAGACGTGGACCTGGCACTCGCCAAGGCCGGCGGCGCCTCGAAGCGCGCGCTCACGTACGAAGAATTCATAAAAGTGCTTCGATTACTTGGCGAAATGAAGCTCAGCACGCGCGTGACGCTCTGGTGGAGCAAGTACGACGGCAGCGATGCGCAGCTGCTGAGCTTGCTCTGGGACTTTGTCTTTGTCCTGCCGGAGCTCACACCGCTTGTGCGCCAGTTGCAAGAGTTTGTGGCGCAAGTGCTCAACAAGCGGTGCGAGCGCATCCAGCAACTCTTTCAACGAGGAAACAACCTGAAACAAGGCTTGTTGAAGCGTCTGCAGATGCGCAAGCAGCTCGAAGCGCAAGCCCAGGCGCGTGCGGTCACGATCTTGCAAGCGCGTGTGCGCACGTTGCTTGCGAAGAAGCAATTGCGTTTGCGCATCCAGCAAGTGTACGAGAAGTACATTGACCCAGAATGGGGGATGCCTTACTGGACGAACCCCAAGTCGGGCTTCTCGACCTGGGAGAAGCCCCGGGCTTTACGAGCCGAGGACGTGCGGACCGAGGTCGTGCCGTTCCCACCGGCGAACCTCACGCTCAAGATCGCCTGTGGGGGCGAGGCCGAGTGCCTCAGGTGCGCCGAGTGGTTATGCTACGACTGCCAGGAGTTCTTCTGTGGAAGTTGTTTGCCGACGTTCCACAAGACCAGCAAGACGAAGCCTGAGAGCCTGAAGAGCCCAGAGACCGAGGCGGCTGTTGATGAGAGTCAAGAGGGGAGTGAAGATCAGCAGCTCAGTGGTATTACAGAACAGAGCCACGAGATGGAGAAGATCGCGCTGTGCGGGCTCTGCCAGTTCCAGGTGGCATCAAGAAAGTGCCTCAGCTGTCTGCCAAAGCCCAGTCACCATCCACTTCAGAAGAAGAAGCAGTCGTCATCATCAAAGGCGCTCGAGTCCTCAGAGAGTAATGACAATGGCAGCAGAACCAGTGGTGACGCCGAGCGAGAGGCGCTCTTCTGCGATGTCTGCTTTGCATTCGTGCACCGCCGCGGCGCACTCCAGGTGCACAAAACGATGGAGTTACTGGAAATGTGCCCGTCCTGTACAAAGGAGAGCAATGACGATGAGCCTCAGCCAGGACAAGAACAGAGCAAGAAGGTCGCTGTAGTCCCCAAGCTGGCTCGTGCTGTGCAGTACGAGTGTTCATCATGCGATTCAAACAAGCGCGTGTGTGGCCAGTGCGTGTCAACAGGCCACCCGGTCGAACTCTGTGGTGACGACGCCGTCAACAAGACCCAGCTACAAACTATCATGATGCTCGAGCGTGCGAGGCGCATTGCAGAAGAGATTGAGGCTCGTGATCGTGTCGACGTGGCGAAGATGAAGCAGCGAGCGCTCCAGGCCAAACGCGAGCGGTGCGCTCTCAAGATTCAAAAGTTCTGGCGAGCCAAGGTGCCAATCTTACGAACCAGGCACCTTGTCGCCAAGCGCAAGGCTGAGAAAGAACAGCACTGGCTGAGACTCAAGGAGGACGCCAAGCAAGAGAAGCAGCTCGTGTACCTCGTGCGCAGCTTCTTTGGCCTCGCGAAGGCGCTACAAACTGATACTGAAGTCAAGAGAAAGCTACGCGAGATGAACACACTCCAGAGGCGGCAACTCACGATCCGCGCGCGCATGTTTGGACTGCTGACGCACGAGTACATGCGCGTGGGGATCCCGTTGCCGGGCGTGGGACGGATCATGATGAATGGCTCTAAGGAGCTGCTTACGAGCGAAGACCTGCGTGGCTGGGTGAAGAACCGTCAGACGATTAGACTGAAGCGTATCACGATCAATCCGAAGATGAAGAAGGAGCGCGCGCTGGAGAACCTGTCGGCGTGGTTTCACTTGAGTCAATGGGACCATAGTGATCATATTGGTGGCGTTGACGAGTTGCTGGTGGACGTCGACGCAAAGGAGAAGCTGACGGAGCGGATGATTTCGCTGGCTCAGCCTCTGGTGATGAGTGAGGATGCCGAAGAGAGCCTATCAACAAGTGAGAAAGACGAGGCTGGAGAGGACGCGCCGCAGGAGCATATGTTTGTGATGTACCTCGTCGAGTACTCGATGGACCCGCGGCGCGTCGTATGGATCAACCACTCGCTGTACGTTGTTGCTATGCCTTTGTGTCGCGGTGTGACTCCTAACTGACACTGTGTATGATCGGGATGGTGATGTGGTCTACAGGGCTGAGCGCTTCTGGGCCTGGAGGCGTAAGCGGATGCTGGATCGGAAGGAGAATCAGCGCCGTGCGAAGGACGAGAAAGAGCGGAAAGCGCGTGCTGAAGTTGACTCCAGTGCTGCTACTGGAGCTACCACTACCATTGCAGCTTCAGAGCTCAAGCCGGTGGAGGAGCTCGCACCTGTTGATCAAAGCGTGCCGACTAATGCTGAGTATCAATACTACGCTCCAAGCTCGACTCAAGCCAGTGGAATCTGGGCTGAGGCGCCAGCAGCAGCAGCGACGACAGCGTTCGATGGCTACGATTACAGCGCCCCGGCCAATGTCTACGACTACAATGGCCACAACTACACTGACTACGACTACAGCGGGTACATGGACTACGCCACTGGCACAGCAGCACCCTCAGCAGTAGCCGAGTGTTCGACCTTGTACTCGGCGGACCCGCTCGTCGACAGCGGCGACTACTTTTACGCTCCGGACGGGAACGCGAGCGCCTGGCAGAACTACGATTACGACACCAGTGCGTACAACGCTTCCTCTGATGCGTACTACAATGATGATGGATACAGCTACGCGAATGGAGAGGCTGGGGCTGGCGGTGAGCTCATCGCTCCCTCGTACATCTCCCCACCACAAGCAGCAGACGGGTACTATGGAGATGCGACGGGTTACTACCAACCTGACGGTCAATGGAGCGACAGTGCCGGCTACTACGGCGGCTACCAAGAGCAACAACAGAGCTACTCGACCACAGCGCAGGGCTATGATGGCTATGGATATGACGCTGGCGCTGCTGTACCCACTCAGAGCACAAATGGCTACATTGACCATCACTCCCAATCACAATATTTCGCAATGGATGGTGGCAGTGGCGTCGATCAAGCCTACGAGTATACGACTCCGTCAACTGCTGTTGCTGCTGAGAGTGCACTGGCAGCCTGGGAAGAAGTGTTCGACCCACAGACGAGCCAGGTGTACTACGTCAACCGCATCACGCAGGAGACCGCATGGGAACTACCATCTTTCTACTAACAACAGTCAAAGCGCAACAGCGAAATGAAGCTCTTGTGAGTGTGTAACATATGAAAAACGTGTAGATAGCTTATCTCTATATATCGAACGCACAGGTTCCTTCTTCAGCGAGCTGCGTGGTCTACTCGGCTCTTCGTACTCCTAGCACCTGCGTCCTTGGTGTCAGTCGCTCACCTTTATCCGTCCGTCCGTTCGTCGTCGCGTCTCGACCTTTGCCTATCTACCTGCGGCCCTTGGTGCGCTGATTTGTGCGCTTCTCCTTACCAGCACGCTTGCCGCCCTTTGGCGTGGCCTTGCTGTTCTTCGCGGCGCCGGCGCGAACCGCAGCCGCTGGCTTGCCACCACGAGGACCTCCGCGTGGAGCGCCGCCCTTGCGCGCGCCCGGAAACTGCGAGAAGTCGTTTGTGCTCTCCTTGTCGTTGCGCTTGGCAAAGCGCTTCTTGCCGCCAAAGCCGAACTTCTTGTCCTTGGACTCGCGCACGTGGTTGACGCGCGGCTTCTTGTTGTCGTTCCCGCCCTTGTAGTTGCTGTCGTCGCGCTTGCGCTTGTTGCTGTTGTTCGCGTTCACGATCGACTCGAGCTGCTCGTCGTTCTTGTCGTCGACGAGGCCGTTCTTGTCGCTGTTTTTTCGCTTCTTCCACTGCTTCACAGCGTCGAGCGTCTCGTTCTTCTGTTGTGCGCGCTGCTTCAACTTCTCGGCTTGAATCTCCTTCGCGACCTTGCGGTGCGCCTGGGACTTCTTGCGCTCCTCCACCGCTGTGATCTTCTTCTGCTCATAAATGAGCTTGTCCTTGACCTTGGCCATGTGCGCGTCGCTCTTGAGCATTTCGGCAAAGTAGTCCTCGGGGCGCTTGTACGCGATGTTCTCGCGCTTGAGGCGGTCGCGCGCAAAGCGCACGCTCGCGAGCGTCTGGTTGTAGAACGCCACCTCGCGCTTCAGGTCGTCGTGCACGTTCTCGAGCTCAAGCGGGAACTCGCACGTGTCGAGCGTCTCGACCCACGCCAGGTTCTTCTCCTGGTTCCACTCGGCGGCGATGGCCACGAGCGCCTCGCGGTTGTAGATGCCCTTATTCTGCGCCTGGTTGCTGGCCTCCTGCTCCTCGCGGAGTTGCTCCTCCACGAGGCGGCGCTCCAGCTCGGCTTCCTCGTCCTCCTCGTCGTCGCTGTCACTACCGTCGTCCGAGTGGCCGCCCTCCGCGAACGAACTGAGCGCCGGTGTCTCGAGGATCTCCTCCTCAGCGGCTTCTTCAGCGCGCACGAGCGTGCTCAACGCGCGTCCTCCCTTACGGCCCATGTTGACTCTCTGTCTCTTTCAATGCGCGCACACGTAGCGCTGTGATCGCTGGCACCGACGACAACCGCTTTCTGCTGCAAATGCTCCTGGCGATTGGCGGAGCTTTTCGCGGTTGGTTGGTGCGAAGAGCTGTCTATAGTACTTTGATAGACAGAACAAGGTTTGAAGTAAGACTGTTCATTACGGTACGTCTAGCAGTACCGTTGATCGCAATAGACAGCTCACTTGTTTTCACTATGCCATCGTCGATTGAGCGCCAAATGACGGAGCAACAGATGGATAGTGAAACCGAGTGAGCCGTCTACTGTTGTATTTCAGAAGAGTGACGTAATCAGTGACATGACATTGTGACATTGACCTTGATGCTACAGATCAATCGTGACAACATCCCATCGACGTCATGAAGCCGAGCCTAGCGCGATTCATTCTCACGTAGCTGTATATTAAAAACACACGCACGTACATACGTATTACCGCTACTCGCTATAGCGCCGTCGCTTTCCATACACACACAAACACGCATCAGACCCACACCCTCTCGAAATGTAGCCATCTTGTCTTCGCTCCCGAAAGAAAGCTCTTCGCTCACACAACGCCTTTCCTGGTAAAGAACGAGCTGCCAGTATGGTATGCGCCAATGAACTTGTGGTGTTTACCGCCGATCACACTACCGCAAGTCGGACATGTGGCCATCTGCATGGGCGTGCCGCACTCCGTGACCAGGTATGGGTGGCGCTTCGCGCACATGTACCAGACGCCATCTCGGCGCGTAGCCCGGTAGATCATGTCCTTCTCGTCATCCGTGAGCCCAGAGTTCGGGCTCACGGGCTGAGCTGGAGGGGCTGGCGGCGTGCGTGGAGTGCTTATATGAAGAAGAGTCTCGGAGCGATGCTGGGGCAGTGAACGACCCAGCGTCAGCCTTGGTATCGGAGACAGACAGAAGGGCAGGACAGCGTAAGCGAGGACTAACATACCTTCTTGGACTTGGAGCGGAAGAGATCGCGCAGCCACTGCACGGGGCTTCGCTTTGGCTTCTTCATGTTGAGTGAGACGTCTCCAGTCATCGTTGTCGTGCAGCAATCCATTCTGGCCACGGTCTCTTCTCTCGGTCGTTTGCAAACTTTCCTATGAGAGTACGTCGCGTGAGAGCGCGAAAGCCTCAGTCATAGTACCAGAAAACTCTTCCTCGTGGTGGTATTCGCTTTGCTCGGAATTCTCGGTATCTGAGTCAATCAATCAATCAACTTCATAGGACCTCCATGGGGGTGGACCAAGCCGTATTGGCAGCTTGATGGTGCTGAATGCACACGTACAGGGCTTAATGGGCTGGTTCACTGCCAACAAGAGCTTCGCTTTTATCACTTCACGTTCTTCAGGCTCGCCCTCGCATGTTCAAACAACGGGTTAAAATGAATTTCAGCCACATCACTGCTGAGATTCACTCGAGAATTCAGGTTTTTATTGGTCGATGGACTGGCTTCGGCTCGGTACGGCTCGTCGGCTCGCTCCGAGCATGTTTACCAGCCCAAATGTGGTACAGCTTATCATTCACATAAATATCGACATGTACCGGTATATATACCTTGCAAATATAATTGATACTGAGTATAGAACCTTCATACCGTTAGTCAAGCAATAAACCGGTACATACTGCAATATCCTGTCCAAATCAATAGTTGCTAAATCACGCAAGCAATAATTTCTACTATTTTATAGAGATATCACTTTGACTGAAAATAGTTGACTTGCCTTCACTATATGAGAGAAGGGTCAAACGTCGGGGGTCAAAAGTCCAGCCTGGTCAACATCTTCACATCCACCACGAGCTCCAATATCAAAAAGCCAACAGCAAGCAACCATGGCGTCCAAGCAACAGGTGCTGCGATTATACAAGGAGATGCTGCGCAACGCATCCAAGTTCGAGGTGCGCCGTGCTGTGTGTTGCATTGCACTCGTCTTGCTCTTTCGTCTCATACTAACCTTGCACGCTGAATCGGTCTGTGCGTAGAGCTACAACTACCGTAAGTACGCCGAGCGCCGCGTGAAGGAGGACTTCCACAAGAACAAGAACCTCGCGGCCGGCAGCGCCGAGCAGCAGAAGGCGCTCGCGCGCGCGCAGGAGCAGGCCGGCGTGCTCTACCGCCAGGTCGTGATCTCCAAGATGTACCCGCCCGAGTCGCAGAGCATCATGGAGTCGCTGTAATCAAAGCGCTGTCACCACAAGAACAGCAGTATTTTTGCCGAGACAAGCAGCAGCATCAGCACACAAATGTCGACGAACGTGACAACGCACAGCGGCGCGATGCTACCAGATCATACGAAAAAAGAGTAGATGATGGAGATGAAGAAGCAGCTAATGGAGCTCGCGAGGCGTTCAGTTCGGTATCAGGTATTATTGGGATGATGTGCCTTGCTTGTGAATGTAGTGCTGCCGAAACTTTGTATGGACCACGTTGTGTTGCGTCATAGCGCTCGGATGGATACCTTGACGATGAGAGTGCGCATTGTGCAACGAGCTGAAGAACAATTGTGCTCGCTTGATTCATGGTTTCATTTGCACTCACCCCACTGACTGAGCTTCCCGCATAGAGCTCTCACGGTTGACAATGAAGCAAGTGATGCAAATGAGATCCCAAAGTGCAGCGTTGTACGGGCATGCGTTCCAGTAGCGCGCGCCGTCACCGCACGATGGTCGTACACCACCACCTCGCTCCACCCAGTCGCGTCGAGGCGCTCAGGCTTTCAGGACCTCGCATTATTCATCTCGTCACTTCTCAACTGTCCCAGTTCTTTCCAGAGCGTCCACAGCCACAGATCAAGCCTGCTTCTTGCTTCGAACGCCACGTCACGATGCTGGGAAGAGTGTCGACCGACGCCATTAAAACCCGCACTAGCGTCATTCTCGAGCGCGTCTCGCTGCCAAGTTCCGCAAAATACGACAAGCCCCAGACGCCACGTGACTCACACTACTTGCAGCACCCAAGTGGCGACTTTGGTGATCAAGAACCTGCTGACAATGATGACGGGGCTTTGCGCGCCGGTGGCGCCCCGAGCCTGTTCTCGCGCGAGTCCTGTGGCCTTCTGGCGCAGTACGCGGCCGTGGGGCTCATCATGGGCACGCTGCCGAGCACCGTCACGCCGTTCTTGAGCTACTACCTCAACATGGAGGGCCAGGCGACGACGGCCGCGCGCGCGCTGCTCGGCATCCCATGGTCGCTCAAGGTCTTCGTGGGCATCGTCTCCGACTGTTTCCCGGTATGCGGCTACCGGCGCCGACCGTACATGGTGTTCGGCTGGACGCTCTGCCTTGTGTGCCTGCTGGCCATGGCGCTCACACCGGTCGGCGCGCCGTACTTCCCCGAGGCCTCGTGGCGCAAGCTCAAGCCCGTCAACTACACGGACGCTCAGCGACTCGCGATCAATCATGCGGCCCCAGAGACCGGCGGCAAGTACATCATACTCATGATGGCTGCGACCTTGGGGTACCTCGTCGCCGATGTCGCAGCCGACGGCGTCGTGGTCGAGTACGCGCAACGCGAGCCGCTAGCCTGTCGCGGACGGACACAGACCGCGATCTACACGGTGCGCAACCTTTTCACGATCTTCGCGAGCGTGCTCGTGGGCTTTGGGTTGAGCTCACCACCGTACGGCGGAGACTTTGACTTTGGCATCAGCTTCTCCACGTGCATGCTGGTGCTCGCGCTCTTCTGTCTACCGGTGATCCCCATGACGTGGCTCTTTGTCACGGAACACCCAGTGAAGCCACCCTGTGTGCGTGCGTACCTGGCGATGCTCTGGTCCACGATCCAGCGCCGCGCAATCTACCAGGTGATCGCCTACAGTTTCTTCTCAGGCGTCTTTGGCGGCCTGAGCTATGTGGCCGCAGACCCCGTGACGATCTACTGGGCCAGGGCCACGAGCTTCTCGATCTCGATCGCGCAGATCATCGGCGCGGGCATCACGGTCGCCACGCTCACGTTCATGGGCAGGTACGGTCTGCACTGGAGCTGGCGCACGATGACGGCCGTGACGACGCTGAGCATCGTGGCCATCGACTCCGTCTGCACGATGCTCACGGTCTGGGACGTTGTGCGCAGCCAGTGGTTCTGGCTCGGACTGCCGATCGTCGAGGCCGTGCCCGCCGGGATTGGCTTCATCATCTCGACCTACGTCGTCGTCGAGCTCGCGGACGTCGGCAACGAAGCCGCGATCTACGGGCTCATGACCACCGTGGGCAACCTCAGCGGACCCTTCTCGTCGGCGCTCACCAAGAGCCTCAACGCCCACTTCAGTGTCTACAACGAGGATATTCTCAATGACACGCACGCCGTGAGACGGGACGTGACGATCACGATCCTGCTCTCGTACGCGTCCAAGATCGTCTCGCTCGCGTTCCTCATGTGGCTGCCACGGCAGAAACAAGAGACCCAGCGACTCAAGAGGGACGGCGGCAGCAGCAAGGTATTGGGCGCAATCACGATCACCTACTGTCTGCTGGCGCTCGTGTGGTCCGTCATGACGAACCTCTTCGGCATCTTTGAGAGCACGCGGTGCCTCAAGATTACGGGCGGCTGCAAGCACTGACGAAAGAGAGACAGAGAGAGACCGAGGAGTGCATAGCGCCATGTTGCACCACCAGAACCAGTTATCAGAGACCGTCGCCAATCACTTGATGCGCATCAATTGTGGCCGCCTCCTGATAATATATTTGCCTTGATTTTTGTATGGACTTCTATTTTCTCGCTTGTCATCAACTTCAACTTGATCATCTTCCCTCATTTAACATCGCCATTCTCCAACAACTCACAAGCCAAGCAGCTCACAAGCCAACAAGGAACGATGGCATGAGCGCTCGTTCCCCTCTTACGAGCGTCGCGGTGGTGCTGCGTGCGCAATCGGATGTGAATGCGCTGCACCACGTTGTAGACGCGATAAGCGCGCTGCTGGACGTCTCACCGCAGTGGACGATCGCCAAGGCTGCGTTTCAAGTCCACGTGCACTTGCTCGCGCGCTTGGTGATGAACAGCAGCGGCGACAACGAGCAGCGCGACCATGTTAACCTTGAGACTCGCGAGGCGCAGTTTGAGAAAGCCATGTGCAAAGCAGCGCGTGGGGGCCACCTGCACGTACTGGAGTGGCTGCAACGCCATTATCTCCCGTCACCTGAAAGAGGCGTGGACGTGCGAGGCGCAATGATCGAAGCGGTGCGAAGTGATATTGGCCCGAACAGCGACCTGCGCGTCATTCGCTGGCTCGACCGTCACTACCCGGCCGACCTGTGCGACCCACACGCACTGGAGCAGGCGGCTGGGAATGGCGACATCCACGTGCTGCAATGGTTCGCTGACAATCGCCCTCTCGAGTGGCGCGCCATGGTCGGGTTCACGAATCCATTGCATGCGGCGGTCGCGAGTGGACACCTCGAGACGGTGATCTAGCTACACACAGTGGCGAAGAGGCTTCTGTTCTTCTCAGCGCTGCTGACCACTGCGGCGGAGAACGGCCACGTACACGTCATGGAGTGGCTCTTCACGCACAGCAGCAACAGCAGCAATGATTGGTCGCCAGGTGCAATGGGCAACGCTGCGAGGAATGGCCACCTAGGCGCTCTGCATTGGCTGCACCTCCACGGCTACGATCGAGACGGGTGCGCGACCACGCAGGCGATGGACCTCGCGGCGGCGAACGGTCACCTCCACGTGGTTGAGTGGCTGCATCGGACGCGAAGTGAAGGTTGCACGACCAACGCAATGGACAGCGCCGCAGCGAACGGACACGCCGCGGTCGCCCAGCGGTTCCACGCGAACCGCGACGAAGGCTGCACACTACGTAGTGTAGTGGGCGCTGCGACTCGCGGCGACTTGCCGATGCTGCGCTGGCTGCAGCAGAACCGCGACACTGAAGAGCTCCTCACCGCTAGATCTCCTTGCAGAGCGCATGCAGGAACAGACACCGCTCGTCGCGTTGACCGATTCAATGGACAACGCTGCAGCGGGTGGGTACCGCAAAATGCGGATAAATGCAGCACCAAAATTGAAAATCCCCATACAAAAAATCGGGGTTCCTGCGGCTTTCCGACACTAAAACCGATCCTCATTGGTCAATTTCAAAATAAATGCATTTCAAAAGATGACACAATTTTTGGACAATTTCAAAATAAGGTAGGCTGCACGACGTCAACTTTCCCACCATTTTGCCAATCAAATGGGAAAAGAGAGCATGCGTTCTGCCCAGCGTCAAGTTTGCGAGCTCCAACCGTGTTTTGGAAAAAGGCAGATTGCGACAGTCAACTCCCTTTACAAAAGGAAGATGAGCCAGGGGCCTTTTGCAATATGATTGGCTGAAATGTTCCGATAGTAATGTGTCTCGTGCTGCATCTTTCCGCATGCTGCATTTATCCGCATTTTGCGGTA
>JAADXK010000542.1:0-20637 GCA_023337805.1 Globisporangium barbulae
AGAAAGACGCCACGCTGCTGTTATAGCACTGTGTAACTGCTTGACGCGCACAACATATCTAAGTAGCACTGCTCAACTCGCAACAGATCAAAAGTTATCGCAAAAATACAAATGTGCGATTTTTCTTGACCAGCAGTGTAGTAGCAACATTCACTGTTACGAGCAACTCATAGCAGGTGATCACTTTCGAGAGCAGCGCTTGTAAGATCAATATTTATTTTTAAGAGCAGCGCTTGTAAGAGCACAATTATTTTTAAGAGTATGCGACCATTTTACGAGGCGTTCACAAGAGTAGCGTTTGTAATAAGGTGCTTGTAAGATCAGTAACTCAAGTGCAGCGCTTCTAAGAGCAGTGCTTGCAAGAACAGTGACCATGTTCACAAGCAACGCTTCCTGTAGTAAGCAATGCATGTAACAGCAGCGGCCACATCTAACAGTAAAGCGTGTAAGAGCACCTTGAGGTCTTTGTACTTGAGCTGCGACGCCGTGGTCGATTGCTTCGTGTTCAGAATCTCGATCGTGCATCGCCGCTTCTACGTAAGAGCGTAGTGTCAGTGTTGAAGGCGCTGTGTGTACATACACGTATAGGGTCACACCAGTGCTACTCATGTACGTCCCTTTTGTAGCTTCCGTTGCTGACGTTTGATATCAGCTGTGTAATGAATTGCTCTCCTCGTTGAGAGCACCTTTGCGCTGAACGTCTTCCTTTCTCTCTATGTCCCTTGTAGGCTCTCCTCAGAGTCTCCCTGTTGCGCGTTACGTCGTACTTACTTTCGCGTCCTAATCGTCTTCCCTCTGATGATCACACTAGTGCTGGTCTCATCGGTCACATGGCGCCTCTCTCCTGAAATCTCGCTCATGCTCCAGTGCTGGTGCCACCACCGGCCATTTATACCCGCTCAGGCCCAAGCCCACGACATGGCATTCCTCCCTTCATCACTGTGAGCACAAGTCGAGCAACGACAATGGAAAGCTGCGAATGAATTGTCTATTGAAGATGTTGGCTCGACACTACGAAGAGAGCTGTGTAGGCGAGGCTATCTGGCTGCAGATAATTCCGCACGACTAGCAATGCAAGACTCGCATGACACCTCATCACCATCAAGTCCAGCAAAGCCAGCCAGCCGCCTCGAGTCGATCGATCGCCTTAGACCGTGTCTGGGAGTAAATACCGCTTGCCCACCTTGTTGTTGTAGGCGATGACCTGCGCGCGCACCTTGCGCTTCTCCATGAGCTTGTGGCGCGTGCCGGCGAAGACGACGGCGTTCGGGTCCTCGGGAATCAGGTCCGTGAAGATGCCGAACTTCTCCGTGAGCTTCCGGATCTTCTTCAAATGCTTCTCCTCGAGCTGCACACCCGCGGTGTCGGCCTCCTCGAGCACCACGAGCGCGCGGCGCAGCTGTCGCTTGCGCGCGTACAAGTCCACGAGGAGCCCGAAGACGACCCCGTCGGTGTCGATCTCCCCGTCCGCCTGCCTGCGCTTGATCGTCTCGAGCAGCTTCTCGGCCTGTGCCGTGCGCTTGGCGCGCACGTACATGTGCATGAGCACGCGGTACGTGAATTTGTCAGGCGTGGCATTGTACTTGGCGAACGTCTCGTCCACGAACGTCTCGGCCGAGCGCAGACGCAGCGCGTTCGCGTACACGTTGAGCATCGAGTTGAGCGTCACGAGCGACACGTCGAGGTTCTTCTCGACCGTCATCTCGTAGAACCACTGCTCGGCGCGCGCGATGTTGCGCGTCTGGAACTTGCCAAAGTCGCTCAGGTCCATGGGCTTGAGCTCAAAGTCGCCCGTGGCTTCGCCCTCGGCCGCGCCAAAGTACTCGGCGTCGCTCACCACGAGCTGGTCCTGCTGGCGGATCGCCTCGATTTGCGCCAGCTCCTGCGCGCTGAGTTCGCCCGCCTGGCTCTCGCCCTCTGTAAAGCCTTCGTCGTCGAGCTCGCCGATCTCCTGGTCGTCATCGTCCTCCTCGTCTTCAAACGCACCGTCGTAGTTCAGGTTCGAGAACGACGACACCTCCTTGCCGGGACGCGTGAGGTCGATCTCATTGCCGTCGTCGTCAAACTCGAGCGAACGCTGGTAGAGCTCCTCGGGGGCGACAGGCGGCGCGGCGTTGCGCGGTGCCTTGCGCACGACGCTCTTGACCTGCGCACGCGCGTACACGTTGAGCAGCGTGTTGTACGTGACCTGGTCCATCGGCACGTGGTGCTTCTGCATGTGGCGCATGATCTGCTCGGCCTGGATGAAATCGCCCTGCTTCGCGCACGCGTGCAGCACCGTATTGTACGTGTACAGGTCCGGGATGTAGTCGTAGAGCTCCTGCATCTCGTTGTAGAACTCGATCGCTTTGTGCGCGTAGTAGTGCGACTTGGCGCACGCATTGATGAGCGAGTTGAACGTCACCTGCGTCGGCGTGAGGCCGCACTCGAGCAGGTCCTCGAGCAGGTTGAGCGCACGCTCGACGCGGCCGATCTTGGCGAAGCCGTGAATCAGACACGAGAATGCCACGACGTCCGGCTCGGTGATGTGTGAGCGCATGAGGTGGAACGTCTCGAACGCCTTGTCGATGTCGTTCTCCGCGATCGCGGCGTTCATGAGGATCGTGAACGACGCCTTGTCCGGCACGAGGCCGGCCACCTGCATCTTCTCCATGATGTTGTACGACCACTGCACCTTGTTCGCCTTGGCGCACACGTTCATCACCGCGTTGTACGTCGCGACGTCCGGGAACACGCCCTTCTCCTTCATGCGGCCGAGCGTGCGCACCGCCGTCGCCGCCTGCTTGGAATTCGCGAGCGCGCACACGTAGTACATGTACGAGTGTGCGTTCGGTGCCACCACGTGTGGCACGCTGTCAAGCTCCGACGCGAGCTGCATGTCCGTGCTGGTCTCGTTGATCGGGAACATCGTGGTCTGCGCACCGGCAGCCGCGCCAACGTTCTTCTCCATGCGCGCAAGCAGCGCGTTCGCCTCCTTGTGCAGACCCTTGATCGCGTACACGCGCAGGAGGAAGTTGTAGTCTTCCACGGCCAGCTGCTTAGCGCTGTCGTCGTCGTGGCCGTCCAGCTCGATCTGCGCCAGCACGTCCTGGTCGCCGCGCGCGAGCGCATTGAGCTTCGCGAGCGCGTCGTTCTCATCGAGATCCAGGAGCGTCGGCTCGGGTTCGTAGATGTAGTCGCCCTCAGCACCCAGGTTGTTGAGGTAATCGAAGGCGGCGTCAAGCTCGCGGTTGAGCTCGTCGTCCTGCTCGAGCTGGTCCCACGCGCGCTCGTTGCGCACGCCCTCCTTCTCGAGCGATTTGAGGTTGCGCGTGGCTTCCAAGTGGGTCTTGTGCGGCGCCGTGTCGGCCTTGAGCTTGTGCTTGGTCTTGAGTCCCTTCTTCTTGTACTGCGAGCTCTTGACCACGAAGGCCGAGTTGCCGCCTTTGCGCTTGAGCAGCGCCGGCGTGCTCGAGATGTCGCGCTGCTGTTGGTTGCGCCACACGGGCAGCGTCTGCGTCGCTGGAGCCGACGAGAGCAACAACGCACGTGCCAGTGGACGGGCGCTGTGCGTCGCGGCGAACTGCAGGAGCGCCGCCATGGAGAGAGAAGTACGAGAGAGAACGGACGGGTTGAGCTGCTTGCTGCTTGCGCTGCTGCGAACCAATTGAGCTTTTGATGTCCAAGCGAAAGCATCACTGTGAGGGTGGTACACTGTACCGGTTTCGATCACTCCCGCACAAGTACGAATGATTCCGCGTAAGTACGATCCGCGCTTTCCTTTTCAAGGCAAGCCATAACGCAAGAGAAGAGTGATGCTGCGGGAGGGCGAGCGCGTGGAAAACGTCGACGGCGCGCGCGGTACGGTGCGCTACGTGGGACCCGTGGCGACCTCCAAGGACGTGGAAGCAGTGTACTACGGTACTGTGTGCATGTGATGTTTGTGCTTGTGACTTCTCTATTGCGTCTGCGCGACTGACGTCTCTCGTTGGATCACGTGACAGGCATCGAGTGGGACGTCTGGGGCCGCGGGCTGAACGACGGCAGCGTCGTGCTGCCCAGCGGTGAGCGCGTGATATACTTTGCTGGTCCAGCTGGTCGCAAACGCATTGCTTCATCATCTGCTTCTGCATCGTCGCCTGCATCGCCGACGAGAACGGGAACGCTTGAGTTCAAGTGCTCGTTCGTCAAGGCGTCCAAGTTCAGCGCCAAGCGTCTGTGCTCACTCGTCGAGAGGCTACAGGAGCGTTACGGACACTCCGAGTCATCGCGTGCAGCGCCGCTCTCTGCTGCACAGGATGTGGTCACTGCCGGTGAGGTCGGCACGACGCTCGGCAGCCAGAAGCCCATCGAGCTCGTGGGTGTCGAGAAGCTCAAGACCCAGCAGACGCTCGCGACAGTCGAGAAGATCACGCTCGCGCACTGCCAGATCGCGACGCTGGGCTTTGAAATTCTGGGTGAGCTGCACGCATTGACACCGAACATCAGCGAGATCAACCTGTCGTTCAACCTGTTTGAGTCCTGGACGCCGATCTTTCGCATCGTGCAGGAGCTGCCGGCGCTCGAGACGCTCATCCTGAGTGGCAACCGACTCCAGTACGATCTCCCAATAGCAACAGCAGGCAATGTCCAGGAACAGGAGGTTGTCTCGACGCTCTGGCGATTTCCAAATGTGAAGAACCTCGTGCTCAACCAGACGCTCGTGCGCTGGAAAGACCTACTCGTGCTGCTCGATCGCCACTTCCCACAGATTGAAGAGCTTTATCTGGTCGATAACGAGTATTCGGATGCGGATTTCGCACTGTTGAGTGAAGCGAAGGAGTCGCGAACGCAGCAGACGCAGTCGTGGATGCAGACCCTCGAGGTCCTGGACCTGAGCCAAAATCGTCTGCGCAGCTGGACGACTCTGCAGGAGACGGTCGGCGCCTCACTTGTGAACCTCAAGCAGCTCGTGGTGAATGGCAATGACGTCTCGACGCTCGTGACTACCACATCGGGTAGCAGTACGGCTGGCGTGGTGGAGGCCTTCCAGCAACTGCGTGCGCTCTCGATCAGCGACAACCGCATCGACTCGTGGACGTCCATCGACGCGCTCAACCAGTACCCACAGCTCGACACGCTGCGGTTCACGCGGAATCCACTGATCGCGCAGATGGGTGCGGGTGAAGTGCGCATGATCATCATCGCGCGCACAGACTTCATCGCGAGTATCAACGGCAGTGATGTGCGCGCGAAGGAGCGCCAGGACGCCGAGCAGATGTACTTGAAGCGCATTCTGCACGAGCTGGCGGCGGTTGGAGATGGGAACGCCGAGGACCAGAGCCGCGTGCTCGCGAGTCATCCTCGCTTCAGCCGCTTGCGTCAGCTGTACCCAGATCTCCAGATCAGCGGCAGCTCGGCTCATGGTTCGGCTGGTAGTGGCGGGGGGCCCGCCACGCTGGGCTCGAGCCTGATCCAAGTAAAGATTGTGCCCATGTCCATGCAGGCAACGTCGTTTGAGCCACTGGCGAAGAAGATCCCGGAGAAGATGAAGATCGCGCAGTTGAAACTGCTTATCGAGAAGAAATTTGGCGTCGAAGCGCCGTCGCAGTCGCTCTCGTTCCGACCAGACTCGAGGGTACGTCCGTGTATCCTGTAACGTTGTGAATGCGCGGGCTTTGTTAAATGTGTGGTAACTGACTGATAGAGTTGTTGTGTGTTCACAGAGTATGCCGTGCCCACTGGACGACGACAACTCGGAGATCGGGTACTACGGTCTTCAGGTATGCAGCAGGACGAGAAGCTACCAATCACTTTCCGTGCATGTAGATAGCGCTGGGTACCTTTTTCGACGGACTGAACCTGTGCTTTGCTCTATAGGACGGTGCGGAGATCTTGGTGAACGACGTCTGAGGCACTGAACTGAGCGAGTTTTCACTTTGGTAAGCGTTGTTTGCAGATGTAATGAAATGCGTTGCTCTGTGCATCCCTCTGATACAGCGTCTCACATACTCGCAGTGGGTGTGACAGGATCTTCACCATCAATCACTTTATAAATCCAACGCGTGTAACTGATGACTGAAGCCGTGCTTTCTTCACGCAACTACTCACTTACACATGGATACTAACTCTAATTCTCACAAGCTTCGTGTGTTGAGATAGGATCAGGAGCCGGCGCAGCAGATGTCACCGGCGGGACGGAATATTGCACGTCCATTGTTTCGTCGTCAATTTGCTCTGCAGTGGTGCTCTCGACTGATGGTGTTGCTGTTGCTTCCGTGGTTTGTGTGGCTGACGCATCCGCTGTGCTATTGGTGACTGGAGACAGCAACGACGTTGAGACCGAGTTTGGCGTGTCCACTGATTCGAGCGCGGCTGCTGTGACCTTTGCAAGCTGGTTCGTTTCGTCGTTGGATGCGAAGTCGGCGGAGAATGTGAGCTGATCGTTCGGATATAGCGTTGTGTCAGTGGAAGTTGGAGTTTCGGCAGCTGTAGGAGATGGCGGTGCGTCAGTGGAAGTCGAAGCTTCGACAGCCAAAGATGATGGAGTTGGCGTCTGGGCGTTGGTGTCAGTGCCACTGACTGTGCTGGTGTCGCTACCAAAAACGGTTTGTGTCTTAGCCGAGGTCTGGTCATCAGAAACATTGCTGCTGTCGCTGATGATGCTGGTGAATTGCTGCTCCCAGGTCATGCTGCTGTCGATGGACTGAATCATTGGACTTACGATCGTCTGCTCACCGTCGATGGACGTCGCTCGCAGCTGAAAGGAGCCCTGGATTACGTCTTGGAAGAGAAAGAAGAAGCCGACGAGCGCACTCTCTTCCCGAGCAAGTGTCTGCCACCCTGTACCCTTGGACGGCAGACTGATCTCCACCTGTCCGATGCCGCACTTGAAGTTCTGAGGCTGAAATGCGGCCCAGTAGTTGTTCGACCCTTCCTTCATCACGAACTCGAGGTTGCCAGCCACGAACGCGTCGGGGCAGTCGACGAACGACCATGAGATCTGCTCCCGTCCTGGCGACTTCTTGGTCACCGCTGTGTATGCGTCCGACGCAAAGTCCAGGTCTCCGTGTTTGCATTCGGGGCATTGATCCACGATCTGAATGATGACAGCGGGGTTGCTTCCATGCTGCGCAGCGACCGCAGTTCAAGCTCGAGTTCCACTGCGGGAGGTTCAGCGCTGCGCTGAGGCCCATGGACGTTGTCGTCCACGCTCTCCAGGTCTTCGAGAATCCGCACGTCCCACCAAGTGCGTTCCCGCTGTACACCGTGCCATCTCCAGTGAAGGTTTCTGCCCCGAGCACGAGAGTGGGAATCAACATTCTTGCCACGAGAGTCAAGCGATGCGAACTCGACCAGGTGAGCATCTCCTTCATGTTGCTTTACAGGTTGCGATCTTGATAAAGGAGACTTGACGAATGAAGTATGCGTACGTGAAGTCTGTTGTTCTTCAGGTTACGAGTCAAAAGTGCCAGGACACGAGGAAGCCTCGTCGGGTGCCGAGGATGACGCGACGTGGAGATTCGCAGCAACTGCCAGTGAGCGGAATGGCCTCAGAGATGAGGTGACGAGGAGAACATCATCGCTACCTCAGTTGACGATGTGCGTCGGGATCTGATTCCAGTGCGAGTCGATCACGCAGGTAAGAAGAGTAATGTTTTTATAAAAATACGCAGTGCACCACCTGTCAGTTGACTGACTGTTTGACAGAGCGAGAGTCTGCATGTTTGTCAATGCTATGCAGTGGACAAATAGTCTGCTGGAGTGGTGGTGGCGGTGAGAAAACCAGAAAACCGAATGGTGAATGACGAGAGTCGAGAACCTAGAGCTTATGCTGGCTGCGAGTATTGTACGTTCATTCCAGCGAACTCGTGGAAGGGTGGATAACTGTGATGAAAGTGTAAGCCACTTGCGATATTTGGTTTCCAAATGTTAGGCGCTAGGCAAGCGAGACGATTTCCTGTGTGCAGTCGACGGCATTTTGAAGAGCTCAGGCCCAGAATACGTCCTCGTGCACAGTCGAGACCGCGAGATCGTAGCCTTCGAGTTCTGAAGTAGACCGGGTGCTCAAGGTAGACAGGGCAGGTTTTGCGAACCAAAGTCATGATCGCGAGGTACTCCTGGCTGCTGACAGACGTCATTCGGGCTCAAGAGCTTGATGAGAATCAGTATCTACAAGTGGGTCTTGCCGAAGATCTCACCAGTCTGCTTGTTCTCAACAGGAACCTTTGAAAGCCGCAAGTGTAGCCCAGCACTTCAAGCACGTGACAGACTGACAGCCGACCGCACGAGCCCTCTGATTGACACGACCTCTGGCGGCGTGGTAAGAGCTGCGCTTGTGGACTTGCGTGCTCTGGCGCCGATCGTGGCGGCAGTGGCTGGGGATTCGCGATCCACGCAAACGCGAAGGTAAAGTCCGTGCCTGAGGTTTGTGAATGTTTCAATGCGCCCACAAATTGTTAGCTCCCAGGTCACTCAATTAGCCGCCAACAAAAGAGAATCTAAGCCACTTACCAAAGTGCCGCAGGTGGAACTGCAACAGGATGATGATCCAGATCAGCAGCTTGCTCTGCACGAGCTCGAACTGATTCTCGGGCACGAACGCGAGATGGTAGAGCGGCGAGAAGCGGAACTTGCGCTTGAATAGCGCGTGCAGCACAGCGAAGGACATGAGCTCGACGGTCGAGTAGATCAACACGTTCGTGATCGTCGCGTTGAGGCCGTTCGAGCCCACGCTCGGGTAGTACTTCGCATTCGGTAGCTGTGAGAGCACGTGAAAGTAGACGACGTACATGAGCGGCACGAAGCACTCGACGTACTCGACGAGCACGAGGTACTCGCAGTGGAAGAGCATCTGCAGCGTCTGGAAGAGCAGCTGGGTCTTGTGGCGCGCCGCGGCGTCTTTCAGCCGCGCCTGCGTGGAGTCGGTGCGACCGACGGACGAAGCCGAGTCATAGAGTCTCGACACCGAGTGCCTTTCTAATGACAGCGGCGGGATACTCACAATTGACGGTGACCTCATCCGCAGGATTGCGCTGTTGGAGCGCTGCGAGCGCAAGGACCGGTTCTTCCGCGCACTGCACCGTCGAAAGCCGCCGTACTTGGCGCTGCTGCTGTCGCCGTAGACGTTGAGCTTCTCCAGGTATGCAAGTACGGCGAGGTTGTGCTGCGAAAGCGAGTGCCTCAAGCACACTCGCAGCCGGATGCGCGCGAGCTCTGGGACCTCGAGCTTCATCGACTGCTCGCAGATGTCGAGCACGATCTTGAGAAAGTCGAACTGCTGGTTGTTGCTGCTATTCGTTGCGTGGAGCTTGGCGTACGCGGTGATCATCTCCTGCACGACCTTGGTGCGTCGATGCACGCCCCGCAGCGCCCGCACGCCCTGGATAAAGTCCATGAGCTGATAAGCACTGCTGTGAGGGTGGAGCCCGCGTTCTGCATGCAGACGGTCAGGTAGAGCGTGTTGAAGACCTCGACGAGGAACACGACGGTCTGCGGCAGGTAGTCTTTCAGGTGCACGGCCGAGCGCGAGACGCCGTTCTTGACCACGAGCTTGATGAGCGGCAACGCGAGCACGAGCGCGTTCTGGTACTTGGTCTCGACGGACACGAAGACGGCGTTGTACTCTGGGTAGATGATCACGAGCGACGCCTGTACGGCGAAGAACCGGAAGAACCACTTGAGCTGCGCCTGCAGTCTGGACGCCGTGCGGAATGGCTCGCGTCCAACCACCAGTACGAGCATCGCATTGCAGATCACGCACGTCGGCGCCGCGCCGAGCACGAAGGAGAACGGATCGGGAACACGACGTTCGTCGCGACAACGCGCAGCGTGCCGATGTACCCGGCCGCCGTTCCGATGGCGATGACCACGCACTTGCTGCGCGTGAGCGGCAGCTGCACGATCGTCTTCATCGCGACCGTGACGATCCCGAACGACACGAAGAAGAGCGTGAGCCAGATGCGCACCCAGAGCGCCCAGTCGTGATGCCAGGCACTGTACGGCTCCTTCAGAGGCATGCACTCGATGAGCTGAGTGGCGAGCAGCGACGGCAGTGGTGTGAGGAAGCAGACCGAGAGTACGCGCGAGAGCGACGTGGTGCGGCAGTACTCGTCCAGGGCCTGCAGCCGCTCGATTGAGTATTTGCCCTGACGGTTGGCCTGCAAACGGTGCCAGAGCTCCCAGGCGCGGTGCCACCACTGCCACACACGGATCCTACGACTGACGACCTCGACATCTCCATGGAGAGCCATCGCCAGTCTCGTCGCTGACATGTCGAATGTGCGTGTGCGTGAGACATAAGGTGTCTCGTTCCTGGGCGGAGCAGCTAGCTATTTCAGGCGATCGGGAGCTTGCACGCTGTGAGCGAAAGATCCGTATCATCACAAGCCCCAGCCGTCACCTTTGCTGTCAACACAGAGATTGCGTGGGTAGATGGACAACCTCGGGAAGGTATTGGCGTCTCGTGCGGCTGATTCAGTGCACCTGGATCAACAGGACCCGACACTAGGCTCCATGTTTCGCCTGCGAGTCTCACCAGACCTGATTTGACCCAGCAGCATTCAAAAGCACCGCAACACTTGAAGAAATCTCGAGGGAATCTTGCGAGCGCGATTGAGTGCGACGAAGGCGATCGGTGTGAAAGGTAGTCTTAGGACACGAAGACGCGAAGTCGACGGCACACGGTGCATAGCGTTCCGCAACGCGAAGGTTTGCAGCAACCAACCGCAGCTGGGGATCAAAGCAGCGAGCGGTCGCGTTCAAGCGCTGGCAAGCAAGCTCACGGCCACACATACAAGACCCGCTTCACCTCGCGATTGAAGACCGATGGGTGTGGCGAGGAACGTCATGGTCAGAGGAAGTACGCAACAAGAATGGTGACAAACTTCTTCTGTGTATTTGTGTGCAAGGTTACAGTATTTTAATGGAGAGCGCCCAGAGGTCCACAGCGGCGACAACTTACAAGTGGGGATCAGCGCTGCAACAGCCTACGCAATGATGGACGCGAGCGACGACACGCTTTGTCGCTCTCTCTACTCCTCGCCGCTCGACTCGTCGGTCTTCTCATCCTCCGACGGACCCGCATGTCCCTCGCCGTAGTGGTAGGCGTCAAAGAGATCGAAGGACTTGTCCGAGTTCGCAGCGTTCGGGCGCAGCGTCGCCAGGTAGTCGCGGTGCTTAGCGTACTCGTGCGCCTCCTTCGGATCGTAGCGCTCGATTGTTGGCGTCTCGCGGCGCGACTTCTTCATGTTAATGTCCGGGTTCAGCACAAAGTTGTGCACGCCCCAGAGCCCAAGCATGGAGAACCCGGCGCCAACGCAAATGAGCAGCGGGTAGATCTCCGGATCGCGCACAGGGATCAGCGTGAACTTTCGCTTGGCGCGCGGGCCTGTCACCATCGGGATCTTGGCCTGTAGCTCATTCGGCTGGAGCTTACGACCACCAAAGAAGCGAAACCAGTACGCCATGTTGTCTTGTCTTTGTCTTTCTCTCTTGGCTCGAAATTGGGAAATTGGGAAATGCCATGACGCTCACTCGATCGATCACACCAATGCAATCGCTTGCTCACCCAACTTCACATCCGCCCGTTGGTGACCGTTGAGCCTCGCCCTGTCCCATGCCGGAATTATTCGATCGATTGTCTGACGCCTGTCTAGTAGAGAAAGACGCGGAGTGTCTCCACTTCAACCTTCTTGTGGCTGCGGTGGCCGATCTCGCTCTGCACCTCGATCGCGTCGTCGTTGTCGTCGTCGCACACGGCCGTGTCCAGTGCCGCCGTCGCCGACAGGTAGTGCGTCCGCATGCGCAGGTACTGCAGGCGCGCGGCACGGCCATTGGCGACACGGTTCACGCGGTCAAGCCTCAAGAGCGACTCGATCGCGTGTTCAATCTCGCTCGCGGCCACTTGCACGACCGGCAATGGAAATGCGCCGTCCTCCGTGTTCGTGCCGTCACCATGCGAAGTGGGCGACGAGAATGTTCCCACGCGAAGTCCACAGGAGTCTGGAATCCACTCCTGCATGATGGGCGTGTTGTACGTGACCACCATGGCGCCGACCGCAATGCTCTCGAGCGCGAATTCCTCAAGCTCCTCGGTCTCTGGCGGCGTCGGGAACAGGTGCATGCCGATTTGGTTCTTCAGCGCGACGATCGCACTGCGTGTGTTGTCCTTCTCGTCGCAGGAGATGTCGATGTTCGACGGCATGCGGTATTCCTCGTCCTCGTTCGCGCCCTCTTCCTTGTGGTGATCGGCCGCGTCGATCTTGATGCTGCTCAGGAGTCGCACAAAGGAGCCACACAGCGCCGCTGAGTTCTCGAAGCGCACATGCAGCGTGGGCCATAAAGGGTGCTGCAGCCACGTTGTCAACAGCTCCTTGGTGAACTGTTCCTTCTTGTCCTGCTGCGACACGATTACGACGTGCAGGAACGCGTCCCAGTTCTTGGCGATGCGACGATTGTAGATGTCCGGCACTGTCGTCTTGGTGAGGTAGATGCCAAACTGCGAGCTCGCGAGCTCGTGGTGTGCTGCCGACGGATTCTCGTCCGTGTCGCCCACGCGCTGCACGTTCTGCTGCAACTCCTCCTGCCGCTCTTGACGGTACTTGATCAGTTTTTTGAGCGCGAACTCTGTCTTCACGAGCACGACGTCCGGAAATGTCTGCGGGAACAGACTCTTCCGGAATGCGCCAAGAGGGAACAGTGCTCCGACGACGCCAGTGTGCTCAGTGGTCCGTTTCAAAGGCGACGAGCCCACCACCAGTTGGAAGCGACTGGACACCGTCTCCGCTGTCTTGGGCTCCAACACGTAGCTGCGCGGCAGCAGGAACGCCAGGTCGCTCGCATGCTTGGTCTCGTCCTCGCTGCCGCTCGTCGGCACGATCGAGATGCACGTCCAGGGCAGTCGCGGCTTAATCTTCTCCGTCTGGCTCACTGGGCTGTGGAGCTGGTCGAAGCGGCGCTCCAGGTACCGCATCGCGGGGCTCGACGAGCCCGTGCTCGCCACGACCTTCGACTGCACGGACGGCATGAGCTGCTCGTGAAAGACGCACTCCTTGACGTTCAACTGGAAATGCTCGAGCTGGAAGTACCAGAAGATCACGGCTTGCACCATGAGCAGCGAGACACAGCCCACAGTGATCCACTGCGTCGGGTACGCCCAGTGCTTGACCGCTGCCGCGGCCTCGCTTCGGTCACGCAGCATCTTGATGTATTTGAACGGCGGCTGGTCGTGCAGCCGGACACGCAGTCGCTGCCACTGCAGCAGCAGCCACGCCTTGAGCCGATACATCACCATAAGCACGCATGCGAGTAGCCACTGGGCCAGCGCAGCCGGCACGCCGCCTCGGTATCCGTGACCCACGGGCGTCGCGCCACTGCTTGTGCGAGTCAACCCCTGGCTGGCGCCGTCGCTCTTGTTGTTGTTATTGTGGTCACCCGCGACACCACTGTCGCCCGCGCCAGAAGCGGCACTGGAGCCCCCGACAGCCGCTGATGCAGATGACGCAGCACCACTGGAGCTACTGCCGTCCTTGTCGTCATTTAAGAGAGGCACGTTCTCGAGCGATGGCGGCGCGAACGCCGACGGGTCTGACTCGATGTTCTCGAAGAACGAGCGGCGGCGAAGGCGGGTGGTCGATGATGAGGACGGCGACGCGTCCAGTTCGTCCATCATGTTGCCAGGCAGAGGCGTCTTGTTGTTCGGATACAAGGGATGGCTGCGTCCGCAGAGGCTCTCGTGAGGGCGGCGAGCGGATGCGGTGGGAGGGGGAACGTGGTAATGCAAGTGCGGATGTGGCTTTGGCCGTTGCGTGACCGCACTTTAGCGGGGATATTTGTACTTTAGGGAATGGGAACTGTAGTGTAAATTTGTGACACCGCGTTTTAGTGACGTGCGTTTGGATTGCGATGGCTAATGAAGAAACAAAAACAAGTAGCGCAGTTTAGTGATTCAAATAGCGATATAATAACTGATATTTAGTATGAGTTTGGAGGTAGTTGGCATATAAAAGATCTCTCTTTGACATCGTGAGCATACTTTCAAGCAAGTGCTGGTGCAACGCAACCTCCGTCACCTCGTAAATCGGATCCATTTTTGTGCGAAAAGCGTCGTTGAAGAAGCGCCACCACAAGCGCGTTCCCAGGAAGGACGCGACGTTCCTAATAGCAGCAGCAGCAGCACCAGCACCTCCGTACCAGCAGTTCGTCAAGTAGGAACCCTCTCTCTCATATACACTAGTGACGATGAAGAAAGCCGCCGTGTACGTCGCGGCGACGCGTCAGCACGTGGGCAAGACGAGCACGTGCCTCGGGCTGCTGCAGGGGCTCACGAGCCGGATCGACCGCATCGGATTTCTCAAGCCCGTGGGCCAGCAGAGCGTGCTTGTGAACGACAACTCGCTGCGCGTGGACAAGGACGTCGCGGTCGCCAAAGGTAAGGAGTGTGGCGGCGCTGAGCTGATTATTTGGCTGACGTCATAGCTGTTTGCTAACATGCTTGTTGTATCTAGAGATTTTCCATTTGAACAGCTGCCACTATGAAGACATGTCGCCCGTGGTGATCCCGCCGGGGTACACGCGCGAGTTCCTGGACGGCAAGATCACGCTCGAGTCGCAGCTGGTGAAGATCCGCCAGAGCTTTGAGAAGATCACGGCAGCCAACGACGTGCGTTATATTTTGATCTTTGTATGACTGGTTCGCATGGTGTTCATGCTAACAATTGCTATCTGCTATGTATTTGCATTGACACACAGTACACAATTGTTGAAGGCACGGGGCACACGGGCGTGGGCTCGATCGTGAACATCAACAACGCGCGCGTGGCAGCGGAGCTGGGCATCGACATGGTGCTGATCGCGAATGGCGGCATCGGCTCGGCGTTCGACGATCTGGCGCTCAACTATGCGCTCTGCAAGGACTACGGCGTGAAGGTGCGTGGCGTAATCCTGAACAAAGTGCGGCCGGACAAGATGGACATGGTCTCCGAGTACTTCCCCAAGGCACTCAAGCAGTGGGACATGCCGCTCATCGGTGTCGTGCCCAACCTGCCGTCGCTCGCGAACCAGAGCATGCTGGACTTTGAAGGGCTCTTCAAGACACGGCTGCTCTCAGCATCAGGGCGGCGCTTTCAGCAATACACGAAGACGTCGCTCGTGACCTCGGGGCTGCGCCGATTCCTCGTGAAACTCTCGTCCAACAAGTTCAACGACACGCTCTTCGTCACGCACGCATCGCGAAACGACATCATCCTCGGCTTTTTGTCGCACTCGCAGAACTACGAGCTCAAGACGGGCGAGCCCTACAACGGCGGCCTGATCCTCACGGGCGAGCCGCCCGTGGATCAGCCGCAGGACTACATCATGGAGATCATCCAGCGCTCGGACGCGCCCGTGCTCTACGCACCCGTCACGACCTTCGAGGCCATGGAGAAGATCGCGCGCTTCACAGGTAACGTTGTGAGCGAGAGAGTCTGTATACTTTATCTTTGAAAGGCTCTCCTTGTGCGATACTAACGTGCATGCCTTGTTGTTGGTGTTGTTCTGGCTGGATAGCGAAATTCAACCCGACGGACCGGCAAAAGGTGACGGCGTGCGGCGAGCACTACGCCAAGTATATCAACTTTGACATCATTTTAGACAGATAAAGCCACAAATGAAGCATCACGCTAACATACACAACAGACGGACGAGTGAAGAAAATCTGATCGCCCATAGTGAACCCTTCAAGTTCTTCGATACCTACACCACTCAGAGTCGTTCTCGCGCAACGACGCGTTGACCTCACCCACGAGCTCGTCAGCTCCACGGTTGGAGGGTAGGAAGTTGTCAGCAAATCCACGCCCGTCAGCTCTTCAGCTGAGAGACGTAAACGTCGACTGAGCTGACACGAGCTCTTCTGCTTCGTGGTAGAATTCAATTGAACTTGAACCTGAAGGCCTTCATCAACTTCGCATCTCTCAAGCTCCAGCAACACGGCTAGGAAGGAAGTGGCTCTGAGGTTCGTCAACGTTAGCGTGTCCTTCAACTGGCGTTGGCTCACTTCGGAATCTGATCTGGCTGATCACGGCCAACAAAGCACCGGAATCTGCTGTTAAGAGGCTACCACGTCAAACTCAACGAAGTATCGAATTGCACAGGTTTGCTGTAAATTTGAGGTGGTCCACCTAACCAGAAAAGTGGGAATTCGCTGGGAGCTGACCTCAAGATCAACAACAGCTCTTCACACGAGACACACACGAGATGGAGGTGCGCGGCGTGACGTTCGACCTGGATGACACGCTCTGGTGCGGCAAGAAGGTGATCCTCAAGGCCAACAGCCACTTCCACGCGTACCTGCAGACGCGGCTGCCGGCGCTCTCGGCGGCCTTCCCGCCCGCCGCCTTCGACGCGCTGCTCGGCCAGTTCATGCGCGAGCTGCCGGACAAAGCGCACGACTACACGTTCCTGCGCAAGCACACGCTGCGTCACTGCATCCACGAGGTGGGCGCGCGCGAGCTGCAGTTGGAGGAGGAGCAGCTGCTGGAGGAACTGCTTGAGGAAGCCTTCCAGGCGTTCCTCATCCCGCGCAGCCAGCCAGAGTTCTTCGCCGGCGTCGACGACCTCCTGCACCAGCTTGAGGAGCACTTGCGCCAGCGATCCAGTGACATCACAACAAACAAAGCAGAACTCAATGGCGACGTCCTGTCTCCACTGTCGCCCACATCAACGACGACGCTGCTCGGCGTGATCACGAATGGCAACTGCGTGCTGGAGCAGCTCCCCGAATACTTTCGGATGCGCATGAACTTTATGATCTCGGCCGAGCAGGTGGGCAAGGCCAAGCCGGCGCTCGAGATTTTTGACGCAGCGATGGCAAACTTCCCCACGTCCTACGAGCGTGCGCACATCGTGCACGTGGGCGACCACTACGAGTGCGACGTCGTCGGCGCGAAGAAAGCCGGGCTGCGCACGATCTGGGTGAACGCCAAGTGGGACAAGCCTGACGTGCTCAGCAGACGTGAGCTCGACCTGGAGGACGCGGACAAGTACAGCGCCGCGGACGCGATCGTGAAGGATGTGAACGCGGTGCTGGACGTTGTCACGCTCTGGAACAAAGAGGCCGCGCAGCAGCACCGCATGGCGAACGCATGATGGATGATGCGTGACGGTTCGGCCCATTGAGCAGCATGGACGAATCCAAAGTGCCAAGGTGCTCTGGTGCAGCCATGAAAACAGAATCAGCAATGTGTAGTAACTAACAACAAGTATATCAAACGCACTATCCAGGAAAACGTGGACTCTGTTAACAACTCAGCAGCGTGCGTCCTAGTTGTGTGTCTTGATGCGGTATGTGCGCAGTGTCATCCGAAGCGAGCCACCGTCATAACAATGATTCATATTCACGATGCACCAGCGGCTGCCAAGATGAAATTCGGACAATGCCAATGAACCAGCGAAGTCCACGACTTGGTGCCTGCCAAACGGGGCACTCTAATGGTTCTTTCTCAGCTGGCATCGCTTAGCACTGATGATACCGCGTGCACTTGAAGACGATTGGGCCAAGAACGAGACGTTGGCCTCTTACTGCGAGGCGAGCTCAGGAGATGACTACATTTTGGCTTGGTTATGTGGTCCACACCACCAGCTACAAATATGATGTGGACCACATTTTTGACGGAAACCGTCACGGTTGCCGGCCATTGAAAGTCTGCAGCACAAGATGCAGCGCATTGCACAACGAGTGTGCGCGCCGCTGGCGTCCTCTGCGCGTGGCGGCGCCTCCTCTGCTGCCAGTCGACAGAGCGGACGCAGCTCCACGTGCGCAGCCCACTGCATTAGCAGCAGCAGTGGACGATCCATCTCTTCGCTCGCGGTGGTGGCGGCGCATCTGCGTCCACTCGCGCCCACCCTGGGGCCGAGTGTGTCGCGATGCCACTGGAGCTCTTCGTCCAGTGCCACAGTTCCAGCAGATGCGTTTGAGACCAGCGAGAAGACGCCAGTGGCACCCACTGCCCGTGCTGCCCGTGGTCACTGGAACGTCCACCACGAGATCGTGAAGAAGAAGAAGAGTCTTCCCGAGGTGTTCGAGCAGCTCAAGGCGGAGAAGCAGCTGCGCACGATGAAGGCCACGTACGTGCGGCAGGCGGTTGACATGTTCTACTTTCACTGCGTGCAGCAGGTGCAGACGCTGGACGAGCACTTCCGGCTGGAGGTGCTCCGGTACTTTGACGACGAGCTCTTCCAGGTGAGCGACGCGGCGGACGAGACCAGCGGCGGCAGCCAGCAGCGCTTCGTATTGGGTGAGTCGTTGAATGAGGCCGCGTTCAGTGCGGTCATCAAACTTCACTTGCACCGCGACGATACGGACGCGGCCTGGGGGATCGTGGACAAGCTGCACGAAGTCGCGCAGGCGAAGCTGCACTTCCGCACCGTGGGCTCGATCCTGGAGCACGAGTGTCGCAACGGCAAGTTCCTCAAGGCGTATGGGCGCTGGCAACAGCTCAAGGACGGTGAGGTGGGCTGGACGGTCGCCATGGAGGACGTGCTCGTGCAGATGGTGCTCTCGTGCCACGCGTCGCACCACGTGCGGCAGGAGACGTCATCCGAGCAGTTCAACGACCAGATGACCGAGCTGCTGCGCGACCTGCGCCTGTCGTGCAAGGAGATCTCACACGCGAGCGCACAGCGGCTGCGCCAGGCGTTCCACGACTCGGGCTACTCGGCCAAGACGCTGCCGAGCGACCAGGCCATGTGTCCGTCGTGCATGTCATGCGGTCTGCCGCTGGTGAAAAAGGACATCTCGGAGGCCGAGCGGCAGCAGTTGCTGCTCGCAATCGAGTCGCGCGAGAGCAAAGTGATGAAGGACGGCGTGACAGCCAAAGAGTTCCTCGAGCCATTCAAGTTGTGGCTGCTGACCAAGCATCGCAAGGCCGCCGAGGGCTCGGGCAAGTTGCACTTCATCCTCGACGGCCCCAATATCGCGTACATCAACCAGAACTTTGACGCCGGCAGCTGCCGCTTGGACCACATTGACGCCGTGGCCGAGATGCTCCTGGCCGAGGGCCACCAGGTGTCCATCACGATGCCGTTCTCGTACCTGGCCGAGAAGATCGTGCTGCGCATCCGCACGAAGAAGAGCAAGCAGCAGCACAAGCAGGGCAAGTTTACGACGCGCCAGCGCACACCGGACGAGAAGGCGCTGATCGACAAGTGGCAGCAGCAGGGCATGCTCTTCAGCTGCCGCACCGACTGCCTCTCGGACGACCTCTTCTGGCTCTACGCGAGCGTGCTGCTCGGCAAAGAGGGTCGTGTTGTGACGAACGACCAGGGTCGCGACCACGTCTTCGCGCTGCTCAACAGCACGGTCTCCAAGGCGACCAAGTCCATGAAGAAGCACCAGAAGCAGCAGAAGCAAGATCATCAGGGGCCACCCGAGATCTCGATGGACCTCATCGATCGGTGGAAAGAGCTTACGATCGTCAACATCGCGATCCAGCACGAAGAGGTCCATCCAGACCAGCTGGCCGTGTCATCACCACCGTCGCCAATGGGAAAGAACGGTGCCAAGACGCTGCCGATCCCGATCGAGGAGATCCGACTGCTGCACCCGCTGCCGTTCTCGCGGGTGCCACAGGCGACGGCGCGCGGCCACTTCCATTTGCCGATCAGCAGTGAGCTAGTGGGCGCTTCGTCTTCGGCTTCGTTGTCCGGCGCGTCCTCACCTTCGAACGCCAAGCACGCGCGCAAGAAGTGGCTCTGTCTGCACCGCAAGACGCCGGCTGAGGAGAAAAGTGGTGACCGAGCGACTGAGTGAGAGCGTTCTTGGGCTCTCGTTGGACTCACTGACCGAGGTTTCTCAGACTCTCGATAGAAGACAATCATCATCACCATGCATTTCGTATTCAATAGAGGCGCTCAATAGACGACTGAGCGAAAAACGATCCTCGATGTGTGTGATTGACACGAAGGTGTGAACGGTGAAGCTGAAGCGCATCGAGTGATGCTGCATATCCATCCACTGGGCGGCGAGGGAACTTGGGCATTTCAAGACTGAGGTCGATGAGGGAGCGCTTGCCAATGCTGACTGTGTACTTGACTTCATTCAGCATTCAGCACTGAAACTCAGCGGCCTCAGCACGGACGCTAAAGCACCTCTACAGCGCCATCGCGAGCTTCTCGCAACTCAGCGACCTCTGTACGCCTTGTGCTGCTCTATCGTCATTTGCCTTACTTGTATCGTAATGCTTACAGTGCTATGATGGGGTCTTCAGACACCGGCGTGCAGAAAGAGCTAGAGCTTCGGCCGTCCAGCACGCTGGGCTCGAGCGCATCCAAGGTCGACGAGGGAGATCAAGCGCGCGGTGGTCCTGAGCTCCAACAACCGTATCGATGAGATTGTGCGCGAATTCCGCAAGCTCAAGGAGATGCAAGGCGTGCTCGCGTAACTCGAGCAGCTGCGCAGCCGTAACCTGGTCGACGACCAACAGCCCACGGCTTGAAGCACATTATCCAAGATTCCGACTCCCGCACCAACCACAACTCCTTCAATGCCTTTTGTTCCGCGGACCGATTTCGTGAGGCGGCGGGCTACCTTCACTTTGCGAAGGGGTCTCGTTGTCGCGGTTGTCCGCCAGCTTGGCGTCAGCGCCAACGCGCTGGGCAAGCATCTGCTGGCCAAGCGAGCTCAAGGGTGGCGCCCCACGC